>VWZT01016880.1:30678-89358 GCA_013397055.1 Pachycephala philippinensis
GGCAACCACAGCCAGCGGCAGGTGAGTGCCGCCCCGCCTCCCCCAGCACCCTCCCGCGTCCCCCGGGGGCGGCGGGGGCAGCGCGGGGCTGGCCGGGCTGACGGAGCCGGCGCCGTCCGTGCACCTGCCCCGACCGCCTCCTCCTCCTCCTCCTCCTCACGCCTCCTGCGCCCGTCCCGACCCCGAGGGTTCCCCCGCCCGAGGGCTCTCCCGGGCGTGTCCCCTGCCCCCTGTGGCTTTACGCTGTCGGGGGCAGCGGTGGCAAAGGCAGAGCTGCTCCGGCGCCGCGGTTCGATGCCGTCGGGACGGCTCCCGCGCGTGTTCCCGCAGCGGACGACGGCTGGGCAGCCTGTGGGGCAGGCGAGGGATGGAAGCAGCCGTGTCAGGCACGGCATGTCCCGCCCAGGGCACCCCTTCGTGAGGGCACAGCATTCCCCAGAGTGAGAGGAGAACAGATAGGTGTATGGTCTCGGGAAATATTGGAACAAAATGTATGGCTTTCCTTGGGAAGCGTCAAGAGACAGGCTGACGGTCCTGAAATAGGCAGGAAACTTAGGGTGATAAGTGTTTGTGATGTGAAGGACAGCGCTTGTGACACAGCCAGCCCATTCCAGTCTTTTGAAAGACTTCTCCCATGAAACCAAACTGTATCTTGTGTCCGACAGAGGTAAAGGACTTTTTTTGTTCTGTTTCAGTGTTTTTGCAGGTGATTCTTTTTATTCAGTATCACATGTTGCCATTCATTTATAGTGCTTGGAGACAGTGATCAAAGCTGCAGAATCACCAACATCCCCACACAAAGCTTGTAAATCTCTGGTCAGTTGCACGTGCCCTGACCAACTCTTTTCCCCTATATCCAAGCAGTAAAAGAAAAATCATCCACCAAGTCACGGGATGAACTGACAGAAAAACATCTAATTATTATCATCATAAATTTATGTAGACCCTCCATCATCTGGGTAAAAATCATAGCACCAGCAGAGCATAAAAGCACAAGGAAAAGTAAGGAGAGTGCAGGCTGTACTGATCGCTCTGTGCGTGGGATCCCCCAAAACGACCCCACTAGCCACAGGAGGGAACCCAGAGCTGCAGGCTCAACATCCCGGTCACAGCCTGGAGTCAGGTCCCCCTAACTCAGAAAACCTCCTGCTGAACTTGGTGGGAGTCCTGCTTGGGAGTGCTGAGCCGTGCGCTCCGGGTATGGCCCCACCGTGCTGTCTCTGTTTTGAGCTGCAGTTTTATCACCGGCTTGACATTCCAGCATGTTGTTTTTTGTTTTTTTTTTTTAATATCTGCAAGATTTCTGGTAATAATGCTTTATAAATGATGCTTTCTTTCCTCATGGGCACTGGGAATACCTTTTAAAATGATGTTCCTTGGAAAAGTAAATTTGGAGAGGTTTTTTATGAGGTGTTTGCTATCATTAGAATAACCCTGAATTTGCCTTTTCTTGACAGGCTTGTAACATAATGAGAGAAACATCTGGGCAAGTGGGAACTCTGGGTGATGCCATTTCCCTGAGGAGCTGCTTTTAGAGCACTGTTGTAAGGTTAGGGTGAAACAAGAGGAAAATCATCTTCAGATAATTATCCTGGATTATTATCATTGTAGTTGGTTGTCTCATGAAAATCTGTAGATCTGTTGACTTCAAGAATTTTTTCCGTCCAGTGATTTTTTACAGATTACCTTAATAAACTCTGTGCCTTTAAGCACCATGATAGCTTTAGCAGTTCATATTTTCATAACGTTTTGCCATTTGTAGAATTGAAATTTTTATATACTTCCCAACTGAATTGATTCTGCAGTTATGTATTTGAGAGACTGTGTCTGTACAAAACATTATGGGGGGAAAGGATATTTATTAGAGCAATTGGTTAAACAGATGGAAGTCTATCAATTTTTTGGGTTTATAACTTCCAGGGATTCTATTGCTAGCTGGATTCTATTGCTTTAGAAAGTTGCACTTAAAACAGGCAGATGCTTCCATTCAGAGCACCACAATATAGATCTCAAAGGGAAGTTTGCAGTGAGACCTTCTGATTTTGGCAGGTTTTGGGGTGTATCATGGCACGTGCTGAAGTGAAATGCAAAATCCTGGTGCGCTGCACTCCCAGGGAGAGAATCAGAGTGGGAAACGAAACCACACAAACTCAGACTTGTTGATAAAAGCACTTAGAAATCTCTCAGGGTTTTTCTGCCGTGGTAGGTCTGTGGAGAGGAGCAATTGTGAGAAGTGAGTAGATCAGTGGTGCATTTGATGAAATATCATTTCAAGAAATGTGGCAAAGCCAGGAAAGAGTAATCTTTGCAGCAGCTGTTTGTAGATGTCTTTTGACATGGCAAATTTGTATCACAAGCCCCTGGCAATTATCAAATGCAGGATATGGTACCTTAGGACTTAAGCAGTGTGCTTAAGCATTTGAAGTCTGATTCATTAAGGGAGGAAGAGCTTCTCTTTCTCCCATCCCTTGATCCTTCAAATGAAGGAAGGATTTTCCAGGATAGGTTTTGATTTCTTTTCGTCTTTCAGTTGGGTTTACCCCTGCAATTAATTAGACTGAGAGATGAAAGAAATCTAGAAAAAAACCCCCTTCCATCCTAAAATTAAACAAGTTATTTTTTCCTCCCTCTTGTTTTTCCCGTTGGTGCCCTTCCCCACGCTGTGTGTGCCTCCAGAGATTCCAGATGTCTGGGATTGTCTTGTGCCGCTGTGGCTGGCTGTAAAGGAGCAGCAGTGAGGAGGAAATCCTGGTGTACTCCTGTGGTCCCCTTTGGGATGGGTGAGACACCAGCACAGGCTCCCTTGGTTCGCTGCTGCAGCGATGGTTGCTGGACCTCCGCGTGGCTGCGGTTTCATGCTGCTGTTAGAACTGGCTTGTGGCAGGGCAAACGAACACAAAATGGGAAATCCACACTGGAGCTGTAAAATAACTCACAGTCTTGAGTTATTCCTTGTGTTTCTCAATCAGATTTTATTCCCTTCCTTCCATCTCTTCCAATGGGGGGGGAAAAAAAAAGGAGAACTGGGGAGGGGGGAGATTTTTTTCTGGTGAGAATTCTACTAGGTCTAATTTCATTAGCATCCAGAAGCTGTTGTGCAACATATTTAGGAAATAAAGAAGTACAAACTTTCTTTTCTGAAGAAGAGCAAATGAAGCTATATTAAGAGATGGAAAAAAGCAGCTTGGGTATGTTTTTATCTTTTTACATAGTTCTAAAAGGAAGGGAAGGCTTGAACATAAATTTTGGAAGACATTTTTAATACTTTACGATGCTCTAAAGTCTGTGCTCTCATTCTGAGAGAAAATATTTCATCGCAAAGTTTATCCTCATCACTTCTAATTTTTCCATAGCAGGCCTTGCACACCAAGAAAAACAGTGTTCTTGCACCAAGAAAAATGACCTTGTAAAACGCAGTAGCAGAGCCACCAACAATATATGCCATAGCACATGAAGTCAGATTCTCCGCTGCGGCACTTGCAGCAGCATTACATTAGCCTGAAACTTGGTAGTTGTGCTTAAAACTGGAGCTGCGTAAGAAAACATCATTTGAAAAGCAGCACAATGCTGTAAACAGATTTTTTTTCCTTCTAATCGCCCTGCTCCTGCCCTTGCCCCCCTCTTCAATAAGCGTGCAAGCAATTACGGCGTGTCGGAAACGCTCTCTGAGCCCCACCAGAAGAAACACATTCTGCTGCTTATAAATGGTTGCACAAGAGTTGCTCTCCAAGCTGCGCGAGGAGCCCTTTACAGGGCTGAGCTTGTCATTTTCTCCCAAGATCCCCAGCTCAATGCCGTGCGAAGTTTAGCAATGGTGTGCTGTCTGCTACCTTCGCTGGGGTGCATTTCAGTCTTTTCAGGGCTTGTGCGTTCCTGCTGACCCTTTTACTGCATTCGGGCAATTTGCAAAGCGATCTCCAGTCGGATACGGTGGCATATTTCAGCTTTCTGGCTTCCTCAGTTTAGTAGGACTCAAGCTGTTTACTTTGGGAGCGTTTTAGACTGGGTTTTTTTAAAGCTTATTTGAGCTCTGGAGCTTTGCGTTTGGTTTGCTCTAACAGGAACCGATGGTCTAAGTCATCTTTGCAAACCTGTTGATTCCACATTCTGCCTTCTTGTTTTCCAGACTGCCCTCAGCCTGGATAAGGTGCCAGTGAGTGGATGTATGTCGTATATTTACTATGGACACTAAATCCTTCTCTACCTCAAGAGAAGTTTATACATTACATGAATAGCTTTCAGAGCAGGTGGCTTGTGAATTGGGCAGGCTGATTCTCTGCAGCCCAGAGTCTCTTTTGGTGAGGTGGTTCCTCGTCGCAGAGATGCTGTTTCGTGCTTTGTGGCAGTGACAGTGACACCTGCCTGTTCTCAGCAGGCTTTTCTGTGTAGGTTCTGAACTGAAGCTCACCCTTTGGCATGTGTTCCTCCAGTTATGCACTAAGATTTAGCAATGGCTTAGACCATGTGCAGTTCATTCTCTCGTCTCCCAAGGGAGGGAATTATGTGTGCTCTTTAGTGGTTTTGCTAGTGGGCTGTGGCTTGTTCCAGGATCCAGGGGGAAGGAAGGGTGATTAGCTTTACGTGGACTGCTGCTGCATGTGTGGAAGCAAGGGAAAATGGGAAAACAAGGGTGAAGGACTGAGACTGCTGCACTGAGGAGGGGACCATTTTCTGGCATCTATTCCTCCCAGGAGAGATTCTTTTTCCTTTCAAACCCAGCTCCCAGAAATCTCCAAAAAGTATTAATTAAACTTCTCTTCATACCTATCACTTTGATTAACTTCCTAGCAAACTAAGATCCTTGGTGGAAAAGAGCTACTACACCTTCAGGATAGGATGTGGCAGGATTTTTAGTATCTTAGAATACTGCAGTAATTCAGAACAGGTATCCAAGAATATTTTGTTTCGTTATGGCTGCAAGGAGCAATGTTAGGCAGGTATGAATGTAACTTCCTGAATTAAATTTTACCCAGATGTTTGGATGAGGCATATTTTGCTAAACATCTCTTCCACTCAACAGCTAACAGTTACTGTATTGTTTATCCTGGATCATCACTGATAAATACCTGGCATTAAATCACAAGGTGCTTCTCTATTTTGTCTCTGTAACTATAGATCAGAGCAGTTTTTTCCTAGTGCTTCATACTGAATAGTCTCTTTGAGTTATTTATTTCTGTTTTGAGCAAGATTTAGGATTGTTTTCCAGCTCTTTATAGTTTTGGGCTTTTTGTAAGAAAAAAGCAGAGTGTGTGTTGTTCTAAATTCATTCTGGGCCATCACAGTCTCTTCATGTCCATTCCCATGGCCCTGGAGCAAAACACAAAACACAGTGGCTACTACAGGGAGAGGTCCAGTGACATTCCTCATTTTGCCTTTCTCTTCTCTCAGTTGATCCTTGCCTGTGCTCTGGGGCTGTGTGTGAGGGCAGAGGGGTTAAAGGCAAACTTGCTACCAGGGGCTTGAGCCGTATGGCCGGATGGACAACTCAGGGCAATGCAAGGAGTGGTGGGTTTGAGACTGGCCCCTGGGAAGGTCTGGAGCTGTAGTGATTGTCCTTGGTGAGAGTAGAGAGGCCAGGCGTAGGTATGCAGAGATCCTGGGTGGAGCTGCATTCGTACTTTCCACTTTGTTTCATCTAACTTGGACAGCCAGCACTGGTTCTGGAGTAGCTTTTATTTTTAACTGTTTGTTGATCATGTAGAGAAGTTTGTTCTACACAGGAGGAACAGAGTTGGTCACAGCAGCTGTAACAGGGGTACAGCCACACTGCCACTGACCCCTCGCTCTTACCTGATCGGCACAAAGCTCTCCTTCACTTGCCTAAAGAGGCCAACCTAGAAACAGAGACTGGACAGGAGGAAGGGAATGAAGGTGGATATTTATTTGAAAGGCCTTCAGAGGCACACCCTGGGCAGGCCAAAGGCTACACCCAAGATGGACCCCGAGTCACGAGTTCTTCACACTTTTATAGCTTTGGTCCATTTGCATCTCAACCCAATTTCACCAATTAAACTTTAGCTAATGATGGAATTTTCCCTCAGCTTGCCCCCCTTCTCAAGATGCTGGGTTACACATTTTGGGCCTAGGCCGGGCTGGGTGTCCTTGGAGAGCAGCCTGGAGAGGCTTTGTTCTGTCTGTCTCAGCATGAGAGAGCAGCAGCTCCCAGGCTGCAGGACACTGCAGAGTTACACACTGGGAATGCAGGATTTGAAATATATAAAAGTTAAAACCTAAGGCATCACACTTCTGCTTTGGTTGCCAACCCTAAGGTTCAGTCACATTTCCCTGTTCTGTCCTTTCCTAATGCTGGCTGTCCACAAAAACAGGAGGCCTGGAGCTGCAGCTCTGCCGGTGGCCTCAGCAATTTCATCACCGTGGTACTGTGTGGTGCTGGTCAGTGTGTGCTGCTCTGGTTTATAATATCACTGCCAGGACCTGCAGGTAGGTAGCTGAGCTCCAGGACTTAGAGGTTCAGCATACTGAGCTGTTGGACACCTTGCCCTGCTGCGGAATTCCTTTGCTGAGGAGACATCTGTTTAACCAATCCAGGTTATATTGAATATAAATTGGGAGCTGTGGTTTGAATTCAGCGTTGTTCTTTTGTCTCTACTCATATCTACTACGTCTCTATATCAGTAATCAATGCTGAATTGTTCCAAAATGGTGGAAAACCGTCAAACAATGGAAGAATTGTTGATAAGGTGGAAACTCTGGCTGTGTTATGTCACAGCATCTGAAAACTTCATAGGAAGTGAAGTGCAGAAGGCAGTAGTATTGATAGTGATGCAGACAATGCAGGCTTGGCCTGCCAATGTAATAAGTATGTTTGAAAAGCTTTCTGAAATCATATGTGATAGAGATGACTTCTGGAAACCCAGTCATTTGCAGGTATTCCAGTGGGAAGAAAAAATCAGTTTGAAAATCTCTGTTTTTTTTTAAGATGGACAGATTTGTGAACATTCATGCTTAAGAATTTCTCCTTTGTTTTCCTTTATTATGTAGAAGGGCACAGAGTGCAAGTAACGCTAGGAAATTATTTTGCCGTACTTTTCTTGTGCTTACATTCTTCTGCATCACTTTAAAATCTTGCAATACACTCATATTTCAAATATATAGACAGACAGCTGAGATGTTTCCTTACACAAGCATAAACCTAAAAAATTGAAGCAATGTAGTTTTGCTTTGTGCTTGCATCCTGATTTAGCAGCTTTGGCAGGTTTAACTGTCAGAGTTGTTTGCTTTATGCTCTTCTGTGTGTTTTCCTTGCAAACAGATGTGGTAGTACCCAGTTGTGCCTCATTTGTTCCCTTCACGGTGTTGGTTAGTGCTTATTTGTTACGACTCTTACCTTGCTGTCTGCTTTAAGACTACACTACATAAAAGCCCTTTGAATTCACTGAATAATGTTCAGTTATCAGAAAGAAGACTTTTTAAAAGTATTATTTTTCAGTGGTATCATTTTTTTCCCCTTTATTTTACTTTTCAGAGCTCAACCCAAGCTCATGGAGGTTGAGGTTCCAGTCTTGTGGTGTAGCTGGTGAGCGATGTGCAGCGCAATGGGTCTCCAGCCTGAATGGAGGCACTGTCACAAATGAATAATGAAGTGTAACTTTAAAGTGAAAAATACAAAGTGCTTTAGTAAAAGGCAGAAGGAAGCACTCAATGATGCAGTGGTTACTGTTGCACTTTAAGACCATTGAGCTTATTTTACAAGTTTTAAAGACAGTAAATGCCAGGCTAAATTCATAGTCCAAAGCATAGAGATGAACAATATTTCCAAGAAACAGTGTAGTGAGCTCATTGGTACATCAGCAAGAGCAGAATGTTTCCAGTGTTGGTATTTCCATGTACTTTCGATTTGAAATACCAGAAAAAGAAAGAAAACAAAGTAAAATGTAACTTATTATTGTAATAAGGGATGGCTCGCCACAGTGGTCACTTCTGTGGCACTGTAATGCTTGGTTAGAGCAGCTGGTGTGGGCGGTACTGGTAAGCAGTTCCTTTATCCTTTTGTCCTTGTTTTTCAAGTGCTTGGAGAACTCATAGCCATGGGTCATATCTTTTTTATTCCTCTCTTCCAGCAGTCTATCAGGACAAAAGCAGGCCTGGAGTTGTTCACCTCTAAGCCTTTAATGTATGGAGGTGCTCCTGAAGATGAGAGGGGAAAATCAGAGATGAAATCTTTCTCTCACACTCTTGGTGGAGTCAGTGCACGTTGAAAGTCAGAAGGAGTTCAAATATCCTTTGGCTTTTATCCCTCCCGTGCTAGACCTGCATTCTCAGTGTGTTTAAATTGACCTTGCTCCACTGACTTCCACAAAGCAAGACAAGTCAATGATTTGTGTCAGCTGCGGAGCCAAGATCCTCTTGAATATGAATCTTTCACTGTTCAGTTTTCCTACAGAAGTGGTAAGAACATAGCACATGTCATCGGGACCTCCGTCCGTAAAGACGAGCTGGGCCCTGGCTGTGGCTTTCTTCATGTTGCATGAATTAATTTCCATCTGTTATGTTCCCTTGCACTGAAAAATCCAGGACTGTTTGTTCCACAGTAGTTCTTCCTTGGGAAGATTAACATTTCCTCTTTGCCAGCATGGCTGTGGAGATCAGTTCTTGTGACAAAACCAGTGAGTTCTGTGTAAGTGTCTATAAAAACCAAATAGTGCCCCATCTGTTTTTTCCACTGGGGCTGCTCTAAGAAAAGTGGATTCTTCCCCTTCTAAGGAGCAGTTACTGAGTCCATGTTGTCCATGGGACAGGTTTAACTTCCCGAATGCTCCCTTCAGGCATCTTGCCTTTGCATTCCCATTGAGTTGGGTGCTCAGGTACTGAGGTTGGGCACTCAGCTGAAACATTTCCTCTAGTAGAGGAATGCCCAGGAGTGCTGGGCAGGAGGTGAGGTCTTTGCACTGGAAGAGCTGTGCTGCAGGCTGTGATGAAAAGAGGAAGTGACTGATGGCAGAAAAACTGTGACAGAAATAACAGGGAAGAGACCCTAGTGATAAGACAACTATTTTTTTTAAGCTAGTGCTTCAAAAATTAGTTACACAGCTTTGGTATCTTTATTGCTTTAGAAGTAACCCAGCAGCAGCAGTTTTTGCCTGAAAAAACCATAATTACTCCACTGAAAGCAGCTGCCGAGGTTTACTGCAGATAAAACATAAATTTGCTTGGTTTTACCTGCCATATGCATCAGTGCAGGATTTTAAAATCAGCATGGGATTGGTCTCAATGTAACATTAGTAACCAGATATTTACTAATGTCTGTTTGCACAAGCTACCCAAAGAAACCAGAAGGATTAATAGTTTAAAACAAAAAATGAAACCATAGCTGTCTAGTGTAGATTCTGTAACACCCCACTATACTCACCTCCTACATCACGTAAATTGTTTACGCACTATTTGATTTCATAGTCAGAAATTATTTAGCTTCTATTTAGCCACATAACAGCAAAAAACTGCTGCTGTCTTTAATGTCTACAGATACAGCTCTCATCTGAAAGTGCTTCTGGAAGTTACCTCAGTAATCCGACTGGAGTTGTTTAAGATGCAGTCTGTATATTGACGTTTTGTGCTCCTGATTTTAAGATTCTCTGGACTGAAGAAGTCTGTAAAGGCTCACTGCCCAGAGCAGGCTGTAAGAAAGCAGTTAACGATTCTCGTGACATGAATGCTGCCATTTCAGTTTATTTGAATGACACTGGCATTCTGTCTTAAATATATTGCTTTTTATTAGTTGGTTGGGGTTTTTTTTTTGAAACCAACTCAATATTAGGCATGGGTATGCATCTTAGCTAAACTATAACCTAGCCAGTCCATGCCTTTTGCCCCGTGAAGTGCCCGGAGTTTTTCAAAACATGTAACCACAGTGATATTTTTGTAAAGGAATGTTCACCTCATGGGATTTTTTTAAGGTGTTCTATTTTTTTTTCCAAGTTACAGCTTCACTTTATTGTACATGATGTCCAATAAAAAAGATATATGTCTGCGATTGGACTTTGAAAAAGGGCCATGGTGACTATTCCATTTAAAGGGAATGAAGTCAAGCAGTAAATTTGCTGGTCGCCCTTTTCATATTGACTGTATCTTGGCCAGCAGTTGGTCTTTGATGTTGTAACAATAGAGCAAAGGCAGAGGAGGAGGAGGATTAGGACCTCCATAATATAAAAACAAGCCTGCATTCATCATGATTTTTATAGAGCACAGTCCCTGTCTATTGGAGGTTTGCAGTATAGACTTAATGTTCTGCAGAAGAGTACGGCAACTTTAACATTTGCAGGTGGTTTACAATTCATCCATCATTACTCCTAACATCTCTTCTTAATTCAGTTTGTTTAGGCATTCAGCATTTAACTGTTCCTATCTTGTTATTCCTTTCTACAAGAGGAAAACAGATGTTTGTCAGGACAGAGATTCGGGAGTATCGCTTTCCATTATGGGAGTTGATTGTCGTGTTATTTATGAAAGACTCACTGCAGCTGGCCAATAGAGCATCTATTCCTCACCTTGTGCTTTAGAGTCCAGGCTTTCATTGGGAAAGGATAGGGGGCTTCCTATGTGTATGTCTAACATTTGTGAATGTACATCTCAAACAGGACCCAGGGCAGGACACTGCCTGTGTCTTCAGGCGTATTGGAACAATAGTGCCAGAGGTTTCCAATGAGCTTTGTTTCCTGATAGAGCCCTGGAAATTTGGATATGTATTGAAATGGTAGCAGCATTAGCTCTCAATCCAGACATGCAGGAGGAAAAGGGTCATCCATTTCCTGAGAATGTTTAAGGTACCAAGATGTGCTGAGTGCTGGTGGGAGCCGATAGGCTTCAAAACGTGACCAGAGCTTGGAAAGAGACAAATAATCTGTCATGTGCTGTTGCAGCCATGTGTGTAGCATAGCAAATGGGGAAGGCAGCATGAAGGGAGTGCTCCCAGGGATGTGATGATGGCAGCAGCAAGGAGCCTGCTGCAAGGGCATCCACATCAGAAGCCCAAAGGCAGCTCTTAGGAAACCATCTGGGGCTACATCGGGTTAAATTGCTTTACTGCACCCAATTCCAGCGGCTCTTGCTTAAGGCATGATCCTGAACTCTCCTGACAAGGCAAAACACCTGGAAGCTTGTCTACCAGACTCCAAAGACACCTGACCCAAGGAGGGAAGGCGTGGGGGGAAAATGCCAATCCGTGGTGCATTTGACAGTTCAGCACTTGATTTAGGGTTGGATCCCGTGCCTTCTAGGTGTTCAGATTAGACCAGTGAGTCCAAACTCATGAACAAGTCACTGCTTGCCAGCTGAGCTGCAGTAGCTCCTTAGATGTCTTATTCCACCTTCACCCCACATAAAATATGAGGTGACTTTCTATTTATTAGTAAGTCAGCACTGAGCAAATAAACCCTGCCCAGAGCTCTCACTGGGGTGACAGCACTCTGTCCTCAGACCAAGCACTCCATGGTCACCAAACGCCTGGCTCATCAGTGGGAAATCTGGTTTTTAGTTAGCATCTACCACGATGGCCATTAGGGAGGCAACATCTGGTACAGAAAATGCACACGTGCTATTTCTGTGCTCAGCTCTGTGTGTCCTTCATCGAACCCAGATACAGCGTTGTCTTGGCTGTTTCTGCTTTCCTCAGCTGATGAAAGCAAACTACATGAGGCTTGGCCAGTATAAGGTGGGAGTTCTGGCTAGTGAGGGGCATCACCTAGTGTTTAAAAGGGTTTGCCCTTGAGAGATCAATAGCTCTGAAAAAGCTGCTGAAATCCTTCAGTGGATGTGAATTTGATTCCTGCTCTTCTTTGATCTGGCATTCATGGCATTCTGAATAATATAAATCAAAGCTGCCTTTCTCACCTACCCATCCCTCTTTCTTCTGTCTCCTAAGAGGATCATTTTTTCATGTTCTTAGGAATACAGCTTTGGCCGTCTTAACATCAAGATAAAATAACTCATTATTTGCATAACATCAGAGGAAGGGCCAGATTAATACCACCTCTCAGATTTTTTTTCCTTCCTTTATCCTATTCCTATAATAAAATACAAGGGGAGTGTGCAGCTGAAATCATGTGTTTGCACACATATGGACTGAGTGGGGGGAAAGGGCTGCATGTGCCAATTCCCTGATACGCACTGCTGCCATTGATAAAAGGAGCCACAATTACATTGTTATATTGCCTTATAAACCCCATAATACTACCATGACAATTATTACAGTTGGCTTGTAAGAGCTGTATGAGGAGAAAATACATATATTTATCTCTTTAGCTGAGTTGAGTAGCTGGAAGTGAGTTCTGAGCCATAGCCTTCCAGCGTCCCTGCTGTATCTGCTTTGGGATCTCTCTTTGTATAGAGCTGTTGTCCCTCCCCGGATCTGGCTTATCCATGAGGGTCTCGTCTCTGTTCCTCACAAGAGGAGGTGAGGATACACAAAACCGAGCTTCTTATCTTTCCTCTCGTACCTTGCTGCTGTGTTGGGCTGCTGGGACTAATCTAAAGATGCTTTTTTCCCTGCTCCCATACACTTTATTGTCAGTGGCATCTGGGTGGCTTCAGGCACATGCTAAGATTATAACAAGTTTGAAAAATAAAACCATTTATCCTTAAAATAGCTCAGAACCAACTAGTGATCATGGGGTGGAGGGGAGACAGAAATGAAGATATTTTCATTTCACGTAAGTGTCAGATTCAAAAGCATCTGCCTTGTTCGGTGCATGTATGGTATTCATTTCCTGTCTGCAGTCGATTGGAATGCCCCCCGAGTCGTTTGAAATTGAAAATCGAGTCATGCTTCTTTAATCAGCTCTAGGAAATAGCCCCCTCCCTTACTGTTCTAAGAAAATTTATATATACATGCATAGAATTCATAACACAAAAAGCCCACGCTTGTCTCCAGGGAAAATCCTTCCTCCCCTCTTAGACAGAGAAGGGTCTTCACAGTGTCTTGCCGTGGTGTGCTGCTTATCTACTCACTTGCTCTTCTTCCCCATCATGTCACTGGAGGGAGGCCTTTCTCCTGTGTATCCACATCCTCTGCTTTCTTGATCTGTCACTCGGGCAGCTCAGGGAGGTGGAGAGAGAAGGCTTGGTGTCCACTGCTGATGGCTGGATATGAAACCACAGCAAGTACTGCCTCTGTGTGCAGATCCCATTTATGCTAATTACTTCCAGTTGCTCCTGTATCAGTCTCCAAAGTTTCCTACATGGAGAGGGTAAAACGGTGCACTTGAAAGAGTACTTCCCTGCAGGAGCTGAGGTGCGTGGTGCTGAGGCAGCCGCTCAGATTTCTGCTGCTGTTTTGCTGTAAACTCCTGGGTGCAGTAACCCCTTCCAGCGAGTGTGGTGAGGCACATAGTTGGTGCACAGATATTGAAGGTAAACAAACACTGCCTTTCCTCTGCCTTTCCTCTGCCTTCACCCTCTCACTTCCATCCGAAGGAAAGTGAGTATTGGTGGGGAAGGCAGCTAAGGGAGAGGCACATAAATTATCTCGCAGCCATTCGATGGTGTGTGTGTTTTGAGCACCAAGACTTAAGTGATTTGCCTTTTTTCAGGCACAGGAGTAGCTTTGCCAGAAGCACAGGAAACATCATGTTTTTGGAATATAACACTTGTCTGCTTTCTTGCTTTCCCGTTATTAGCTTTTGCTTATGTGATGAAGTCATCATGTAACTTTTAGTCCACAGGGACTAAACACTTTCTAGTCTCTAAAAACATCTGCCAGTTAACACAGCCAGAGTCATAGACACTTTTGAAAGCATAGGGTGGATATTCAGTGGCATATGAGAGGGAGACACGCAGGCTGGGAATAGCTGTTTCTTGGAAACTAACAGCTGAAGGCAACTTTGGAAATTGAAAAGGCTTCAAGTAAGGTTACTCTTTTAGCGAGGGAGAGATGAAAACTTCACTTATTAAAGCTGGTTCACCCAGTGAAATCCTAGCCATAGTGATTTAGTGGAATAAACTTGCAAAAGGACATAGTTTAAAACCCAGGAAAATAACTTAAGATGTATGTTTGTTCTCTTTCATTTATTACACTGACGTTGTGTGTGCTGACCTGCAAAGCCTGCTCAAAGAGTTGTGTACAAAAAGTATTAATATTCTGGATTTCCTTTGCAGTTTTGATTGCAGCTTAAGGCAGCTTTTCCCATTCTGTCAGAACCTAATGTGTAAATTATGATGCAGATTTCAGATGATGGGTGAGATTAAACTACTTAAATTAAATTTTGCTAGGGTAAAAGTGAATTCTATTTAAAACTTTATTTTACTACTGACTTTATGCAAGTCTTTAATAAAGTCTAGAAAGGATTAGAACTTTCAAAGAATTTGCATTTTGGCACAACAGGTTGTTGGAGTCGAATCCTTGGGCTACTCTTCAGTTGTACCTTTGCCTGTTCAGCCACTAAATCAGTATGTCCTGTGTGGAGAGCTCCAGCCAGGCCATGATTACAGGGAAGAACTTTAGAGTAATGAAGAATAACTAAATGTTTACCAGCAGCTTAGGCAACTGAAAATATCTGTTAACTACAAGCAAAACTTGGCACTGAGCATCTGTCAAAGCCCTACACAATTTAATTCCGTGTGCTTGGCTGTCCCCTGGATGGCTGAGTATCTGCGGAAGAACAAAGCACCAGTGTTGTACTACGTTAGAAAATTTGCTGAAGGGCCTCTGGTTTTTTCCAGCAGACATTGAGCTGTAATCACCACCAAGTTTCTATTATCGAAGTGTTTATACAAACTGGCAGTTCTTCACCTCCAAGCTGAACCATACTGTTTGTATTTTCCAGCTGAATGAAAACATGAAATACAAGTAAACAACTGAGCATAACAAATAGCTGTGATGTGAAATGTGTGTCCACAACATGTAGCAAAAGGTTGCCAGATCTGAGTATAATATGGTTGGTTTTCTCCTTAAGCTCAGAGTTAAAAATATTGTCACCAGAACCATTCAGATGTGGACCCACTGTTTGCCAGTGGTGTGGAGGAGACAGGAAGCTTGGTGAGCAAAACTCCCAAGCAGAATCTGATCGAAGGATAGACCAAAACTTGATGACTGCAAGTGAATAAACTGGATCAGTGGGGGGAGAATCATGTTAGAGCTGCTCTGGCACTCGGGATGTATCAGTTCACAGGGTTCAACAAGGCAACAGCCTTTTCCTCCACCGCTGAGGGTCCTGATGTAGTGTTGGCCATGTGCCTCCAAAGAGCTGTCTGGGACTTCCTAGATGTGAAGGGGCCCTCAACCCTACAGCTCGAGGATCTCTGCAGTCACAACACGTATCCTGGCTACACATTTAGTTCTCGGGATTTTCTGTGTAGCCATGAGGGAAGTTTTTAGTGCAGAAGCCCATAAATTCAAAAGCTGTGACTGCAATGAATGTGCCCAGATGCTTTGAGATGCTGGTTCTGCTGTAGGCAGCTCCTACGAGCTGTTTCAGCATAAGGCAGAAAACCAGCTGTGGTGGACTGGGTGTGTGCTGGGGCATCCCAAGCACCTCACTGTGCTGCCACTGGCACCCAACATCTACAGAGACCTCTGCTCCAACAGTGGCTGTGGATCAACATCTGCCCTGAACTTCTTACTTGCAGCAGTATTTGTGACTCCGTCCTGTTCTCCACAGAGACAAAACCACTTCGAGAGCCATACAGCCCCTGCAGCTCATGTACAAGCCCAGAGCAGTACGCTGTGGCATGGCCAGATTTGGTCTTTCCATGGCCACTTGGTCACACAGGCAGATGTACTGCAAGTTAGAACTGCATACACTGTCATTTTACCAATTTTGCTGGAGAATTGGAGAATAATAGAGAACTATTAAAACATAGACCATGATTAACAGAACTTTAGTATCATTAGAATTATTATCATTATTATTGCCAACTGTTATCAGTGATTCATCTTTTATTTGCACAATGTTTAAAGCACGTGCTCTATTTTGGACCTGCATAGTGAAAGCAATTGTGTACATGCAAGCCAATGTCATCTGTTTTAAATTATTTATTAGCAGTGAATATCTAAAATGCACTATTTATTACTGAAACAATTAGTTTGTGCAGTTTTCTAAAGATAAGTAAGGTCTTTCACTTCACTGCTATATGTGAGTGAGGAGCAAGCTCATTTTAAGAAAAAATGAGAATATCTTAGTAGGGGAGAGGTTGATATGATGCCCCACTGGTCTGATTTTCTGTCTGACTGCCTGGACTGTATGTGGCATTAACCGTAAAAGAAATCTTTCTCTGTGTATCTCTGATAATATTTCTCAGCTGTTACCCTCACTGCCTGCTTCTCTAACACTGTCCCTATACCTCGCCCTGATAGGTCCCCTGCTGCTTATACTCATGATAGATGAAAAAGATAAATAAACTCCAGGAATTAGATCACCCAAGTTCATTACACATCTTGGATCTGTGGAGGTTGAGAGTCTCATGCAGTATCCTGGTGTGTTACTCAGCCTCCCCAGACCGCTTAATTTTGAAGTGATTGTTTAGCACTAA
Source organism: Pachycephala philippinensis (assembly GCA_013397055.1). Lineage (NCBI taxonomy): Eukaryota > Metazoa > Chordata > Aves > Passeriformes > Pachycephala > Pachycephala philippinensis. Next base: position 47,161 of record VWZT01016880.1, read on the forward strand.
CCTGAAAACCCTCGACAGCCTTCAAAATGAAAACAATCTGTTTGGGCAGGTGGGAAATGAAACCAGTCCTAATGGCTGTAATGGTTTTCTGTGAAGGCCCCAGACCTCATTTTGTCTCTGATAGCAATATAATCTTTTATAGCGTCTGTGAAGTTTCCTAATAAATAAAAGTTCCTTGTTGCTGGTGGTTGAAGATGCTGTACAGGTGCATCATGAAAGTGCAGTGACAGACCCTCCGTTTTCAATTCAAGACCTCTTGTCAAGATCATTTTACAAGATATTTCAAAGGAGTATACAAGAAATAAGAAAGCAATGTAGCTGCAGCAGGGATTTAGTAATAGATTCCCTTGCTGCCTGGGAGCTGTTAGAATACAAGTTGTATCAGTTTTCCAGAATCCTCTCAACTCCATAATTAGCAGTGCTTGCAAATGTGCCCTTACTTTGGCAAGCAGGGAGTGAATGAAGGAAGATGATAAATATGAAGGACAGAGAAAGAGCAACTGCTTCAGAATATTTTCTGTAGCTACAGTCATTCCTCACTTATTCTCCGTCTTGGTTGTTTTTCCAGAACTGGAAATGGTATTAAAATAAGGAAGAGAGGAGGGAGATGGACTCCTTGCTTGCCAAAATTGCAGAGAAATTCCCTTTTCCCCTAGTTTGGTATTTTTACAAGTTCCCACTTCTGTTTAGCTTCTCTGTGGGGAAGAGAAACAGTACCTTTCCCTGCAGCTCGTGTCTATCGTGACAGAGGGAGAAACATCACGGGAAGGCCAAGGAGGGCATTAAAATTCCAGTCTGATTATCGAAGAGTTAAGCTGCAGTATCAGGCAGAACATTTTTCCTGCATGCAGGATTGTCTCTTGGGACCTTAAACCCTGCCATAGTGCAAGTCCTGCCTGGGTCACCAGCACTGAAAATTATCCTCACAAAATCCCTGTGAATTGCTCTTCTTTTGTGGTTTATAGATGGACACAAAGACATTCATACCTACTGACATACTGCCCTCCCTTTTTGAGAGATGGGTGTTGCAAGGTGCATTATTCTGTAATGCAAACAATGTGTCAGGTTCTCTCTCAAGGGTTTATTTCGTTGCCTTGTCACACAACTGTGGATTATATGTTCCTGCCTTTATATACTGTCCACACTTGGAACACTCAAAAATCCTAAGCTGTTTTTGTATTAGGATCTTCTATAATTATCTGATCCCACGGGGCTTGCAGAACTGTAGCTTACAGCCAGTATGAGTAACCTCTCAAAATCATCTTAATGGAAAGTTTAAACATTGTGAATAATCCTGTTAAATGAAGGGGGAAAAAGTGTTTTATCTTAAAATATTTAGAGCAGATGCATCATTTGAGTAAGAAACCAGTGTGCCTGAATTAGAAATGTCATAACTTCAAAGAAACTGAGTCAGTAGTTCTGAATGAAGTGACGTAGCTTTTAAAGGAAGGCAAGCAACACTTCTTTCCCAAAAGCATCAGGAATAAAATTGTGTACACCTAAAAATAAATAGTGTGAAATATAAACAGGGGAAATAACATAAAAATAAGAAGACAAGACTATCCCCCCCGAAAAAAAACCCTAAATTTCATCTATTAGCTTTGGAACATAAACCCTGTTTTCTTCAGAAAGGATGCTGTCATTGCAATAGGACAAACTTTTTCCTGCTAGATGGATCTTGGAAAAGCCTTTGCAGAGCTAATGCAGTAGCACAGGGTGAGCACAGTTTTCTCTTCACATGCAGTTCAAGCTCACTTCTATTTGTGGCAGCCTCTTTAATCTTTTTACCAGAAATACACATTTCTAATAATACTGCAGATCAGCTTAGACATGACACCAAGAAGTGTCTTCCTAAAAAATGGACATCCTTTTCATTTTATTAACTGGAAACAAATGTCCTTTCACTCGTCGTACCGTGAGCAGATAACTGGAATGATCACACATGCTGAGCGTTTCCATTTGCCTGTGTTGCAGCACGGCACAGAGGCCCAAGGAGTCCTGTCTTGGGCTTTCCTAGTGCAAAAGGGACAGAGAGACAGCACTGCCTCCGGGCAGAGCACACACTGCTTAACCTGGGTCATTCCTGCCAGGCATTAGTCAAGCCTGCTCTTTAAGTCAAGCTCCGCGTCCCGCTCAGCCTCTGCTCTGGGGCTTGGCAGTGGCTGCCATCAGAAACGTGTACCTGATGTGTCACTGGGGTCTCTGGGACGTGTCCACCCTGAGCAGGCAGCGTGCTCCATCCTCCCTTGCCTGCAGCAGCCTTTGGGATGGAGCAGTTATCTCGTCCTCCCCCCGTTCTGCTTTCCAATGTCAAACAGCCCCGCCGCGCTCGGGCTGTAATTAGTGACAGTCGCTGCCCCAAGCAGCTTGGTAGCGGGCCCGATCAGCCTGATGTCATTGCTTCACCATGACAATTCCCTAACTAACTCCATGTGATATTCCATCTGTTTGACACTATTAAAAACTTTTTATATAGCCCTTATGATTGTAGCTGCTGAGCTCTCCGCAAACATCTCGGTGAGGAAGGGAAGTGCTGTTATCCCCACCAAGACACCAAGGCAGACTGTGACCTGTCAGGATCCCACACCAAGTCTTGTCAGAGACTTAAATGTAGGTCTCCAAAGTCCTTGGCCAGCTCTAGCTGCATGGGGAGAATCAGGATGCTCCTGAAGGGGCAGGCAGATAGGGAAAGTAGAAAATCGTATGTGAGAATTTTACTAGGTTTTAATAAAATCTTACTTTGTTTTTAATAAAGGTAAGATTATGGGCATGATACCCCAGTAAAAGTAGTTAAGTACCACTTTTTTTTTTGGGTTCCTGACTGAAGTAATTTAATCACAGTACTATTACACCTTGTTGTTGGTCAGACATGACTGAAAAGCCATTTAATCCTCATGCACCAAGCATGTTAAATTCTATCTGAAAAGTGTTAAGTTAAAGCACTAGCATATGAGTAAGGAACCTAAAGTTAGCTAAGTGGCCCTCAGCTTGGTTTCCCTGTGTGATCTGCATTCTGCTTTATACTGAGTAACGGGTGGGCCACCAAAGGCATCTGAAAGTCCTTCCTGGTCTCCAGCAAAGAGAAGAGCCTGTTTTAGCCTTCAAGCAAAGCAGACTGTCAGGAGCACACACATTTTGGCACTGCACACATACACTAATCCAGAATTTGTGTCTGTGCTGTAGATAAATGTATAAAATTGCCCTTTTGGCACTTTCAGAGGGTAACCGTTCTGGGCGTGACAATACAAAGACAATATTAATTCTGCCAAATCTGATTTTGCTCTTTACAAATGGAGTGCAGTGAGGAGGATAGAGGAGAACCACCTTCATTTTTACTTGAGACAATTTCACTTAGTCCGAGATTAACTCTTCAAGCTTAGTTTATTTTAACTCACTGAATATTCTCCCATAATGTGCGCAGGTTATATTGTAAAATCTCTTTAAAGGTCAATTTATAACCTTCTAAGCAAATAAACACAAAATAAAAGAAAAGGCATTGGAGCTGTTATCTATCTGAGAGCTTAGCTAAAGGTATGCTATGGCTTAATTTGAACCAGGGGAGCTGGATGGAGGTTGCATTTAACCAGAAATGCTGGCAAAAATATGCTTCAGTAGAGCCAGAACCACATGTGGCCATTCCACTTTAATTGTGCTTGTTTTAAAAGATAGGTCTTTAACATTTACCCTCTCCATGCTCGCTGTCTCTTTATGAACTGAAAATAAAAACTCCCCAGGCAGTCATACTAAGACCTCAAGCTAAAATTTTTCAGCTGAGTCAAACCCAAAACCTGTACTGAATCTGCCCCGTGCTTTTTTTTTTTTTTTTTTGTAGCCATAAGAAGATTGGGCTTCTCTGCTGTTTTTTCCCCGAGTCCCCAAGCCAGTCCTAACCCAGGGAGCCAGTGTTTTGATACTAAATGTGTCTCCTTGGTGAGGTCAAAGGCAGTGGCAGCAGTGCTACTGGTTCAGAGGCAGCCTGCTGTAATACACTACAAAACCCAAAAGTACGCGCAACAATAACAAAAGCATTAACCGCTGACCCACAGCTTGGTGAAATTCAATCCCACCATTAGACAAACATGAAAATGAGATCCCAGAGGAAGGAAGGTTCAGATGTTCAAGACCAGAGAAATTGGGTGAGGAACACAGAGACGAGATGGAAGTTGTTGCAGACTGAGGGGAGAGAAGGGGAGGTTGCCAGCTCAGCGGTAGGATCTTTTAATACCATAAATTTCAACATTGCCTTAACAGTCAGTGTTTTTGCTTCACTCTGGAACAAAGCAAACTAAAACGATTTATAAGAAGGATGCCTTTCAGCATTTTTAGGGGCATGTTTCATGTGGTACAACTTGATTTCCCAGGGGTTACTTCAGAGCCTCATGTTTCTAGGTTTGTTTTAAGTCTGGTGCTTGTGTCCATGTGTAGGTGCTCACCACGAGGCTGGAATGGTTCAGGAGCCTGGAAGAGCTAAGGGCCCGAGTCTGACTCAGTTTTATCTTGTGTCAGCTGGTCACAGATTTGCGTTTCAGTAGTGAGCCGTGGGTCTGGCTGCTGTAAGGATGGGGGACCTGGCAGGACTGCATGCCCTCAGTTGTCATTATTGTGCCTTGCTTTCCTTCCCCAGAACACTCTGACTGCAGAGGAGCATTCTCCTGAAGACAGCTTCACCCTGAACCCCGAGGAGCGAGGAGAATACCCCGATCTCCAGGCTGCCCACCGGCCATTCCCTAAGGAGCAATTCAGGCAGGACAACGGCCATACATCCTTGCAAAGAGATGGACCCAGATCTTTTCTCCTGGATCTCCCAAACTTCCCTGACCTGTCAAAAGCAGATATCAATGGGCAGAATCCCAACATTCAGGTACAAATTTATGTTAACGTCTGATTTTTTTATAACTTACACAAAGTTATTTTACTGAACCAAGACAACTCTCAGCCTGGCTTCCATGACACGCAGCCAGAGCGATCTGTCTCTACCAACAGAGAATGTACATAGTACAATAAATGTAATGTAACATAGTATTGTATATAAAATATATATAATACGCACTTTTCCTCTCTAAGTGAATGCACATGTTGCAAATTTTTTCTGAATTTCTCTTTGGATAGTGTGGATAAGTGTGGAGATCAATGTAGACCTGTTCGTGATACTAAACACATCTTTGTGATTGCCATTTTGGAGCATATTGCCTTCATTGATAATAAATGGGTATTTTAATTTCTGTCTTCAATTTATTGCTGTAAAATTTGTTTGTGAACAGATTTGCTTTTGGTATGCTATTACAAAATGCAACCATCCCCAAAGGTTGTCAGAGAACAAGTCTTTCAGTTTCAGCTCAAAATGTGTTCCTCTGTATGGAAGTGAGACTTAGAGTTAATTTCTGCAGCAGCGACTTGGAGTAAAAAAACCGTTGTCTGCAAGAAACTTTGTTATATGTTATTCCTCAAACTGTTCTTGGGTTTGGAATAGCCTCCTACAAGCCACTTGCATCTTGAAACTTCAAGGATCGGAAGAGGAAAAAATGAGTGATTTGTTTTTAATTCAGAGCCTTAAAGCAAAATTGGCATTAATAAGCAGTCTCTTTTAACCAAAACAATAAATTCAAATGTTGTTCCGCCTAAGATGTGCTTAGAAAAACAATGCACTAATAGATCTGGTTTTCTGGTTAAATTAATTCCTGGCTTCTTATAGTCCCCCAGCCCACAAAATTACCATCCTTTTGATATGTCTAAGAAGTATGTATGTAAAGATGTAATAGGTCTGCTGGTGAGAGGGCAACATGCTCGAGAGGGCTGGAGCACCTCTGCTCTGGAGAGAGGCTGAAAGGGCTGGGGCTGTTCAGCCTGGAGGAAAGAAGGCTCAGGGGACACCTTAGAGCACCTTCCAGTGCTAAAGGGGCTCCAAGAGACCTGGAGAGGGACTTTTCACAAGGGCATGGAGTGAAAGGACAAGAGAGAGCGGCTTTAAACTGACAGAGGATAAGTTTAGAGTGGTTTTAGGAAGAAATTCCCTACTGTGAGGGTGCTGAGGCCCTGGCACAGGTTGCCCAGAGAAGCTGTGGCTGCCCCATCCCTGGAAGTGTGCAAGGCCAGGCTGGATAGAGCTCTGAGCAACCTGGGACAGGGGAAGGTGTCCATGGCAGTGGGGTTGGAATGAGATGATCCTTAAGACCTCTTCCAACCCAAACCAGAGCATGGTTCCGTGACTGGGTGAGAACAAGCTGCCTCCACAGTGTCACCCCCTTGTATTCACGGTAGATGAGTTGGAACACCTCTTGTGCCAGGAGAACCGTTCCAGAAAGCTTTAGGAAGGGAAGATTGGGAAGCTGCAAGGGCCCCAGATTGTGGCATGAGGCAAATAGTGTAACATCACTGTTTGAACAGTATGTAAACTGCAGAGGAGGACAGGAGGAAACAAAAACCTTCTCTGAGTGGTAACAGCATACAATGTTTAGACGCAGGGAATAGATAAAAGAGATGGAAACAGTTCCCTGGCTTGTCTTCATAGTAACTGCTGCTGCTCTGACCTCTTTTTCCACCACCTGATCTTGGAAATGTGTCACCAACTATGTCAGCAGTTTTGCTGGACTCTGAGAACTGGGAACACTAATCCTGTAAACTGGAAAGCATTGGGCAACATTGATCCCAGAGCTCTTGCACACAAGGATGAGCCCTTTCAGAAACAGGCTCCCTAAGTTCTGCATTTTATTTACTCTGCATTTACTCTGCTTACTTAGGTGAGTAAATAGTGATATACAAAGCTTCTTTAAGTTCTTGGTTGACAGTCTTGCAGCTGGTCAAGCCTCATGGAGATAAAACTCCCATTAATTCCTTACAGAGACAGAGAAAGTTTATTTCTTTGCCTAAAGGTTGTAAAAGTTGGCCTACTCTTTTAGGAAAAATGGGATTATAGTGAATTCTTGCTTGTTAAACAGTACTATACTGACCCGAACAGAAATAGTGACACTTGTTGACTTGCAAATTTCTCATCAGCTATTTGGCAGGTGAAAACAGAATTGATGCTTATTTTTGTTTTTGCACAATGGCTCCCGGCTCTGTAAGTTACAGTCCTGGGAGTGTTGATTTAAAGAGACCTCCTAGGGCTGAGAGGTTGGAAAGGAGAAAACAGCCTCTGTTTTAAGATAGCACAATGGCCACATTTTCTTCTCAAAGACTCAAAACCTCTTTCTCCGTTTACTGCATAGACCAAAAAGAACATTTTTTAATGGAAGTTATACCTGGGTAATTAAAAAACTAAGTAAGAAGCATAAAATTCTTCCAAAAAAGCAGGTGGGAAAGATACTCCAGTGAGTTCTCTTTAGGGCCATTCCTTCTCTGGTTCCCGTGAGATGGCACTTGCTGTATCATGCCCTGGTGTGTGCTCTTCTAGTGATGAACTGGTGAATATCAGAACACCATCAGAGGAATTCAGATTACCCCAGGTACTGCCGTATTTATCAGATGATAATCTTAAGTACAGCAGACTGTTTCTAGAAAACCCTCAGAAGCAACAGTCAGAGCTGCAGTAATCCAAATGAATATGACTCTTTGCATACAAGACCAGGACAGCACTTGGCCTTCCTGTGGTGTTCTAGCCTTGCAAAATCCCCCATCATTTCAAGTGGCATTTTATATTTCAGCTGTGCTTCCACACTGGTTGTCGAGAGTGAGCACAGTAGCTGCTGTTGAGCAAAGACTGGCTGCTTGGTTTGGGGTATTTTGTTTTCTTTTTTGTCATTTTAACAATTCTGTCAATACCTGGAAGACTTCTAGATGAGAAGGTGATTACAAAAACTGATCACATATTTTCTTTGGGTTTCCTTTCACAAGTGGAAAATGCCCGTTGTCTAGGTTTGCACTAGGTTTGCACTTCTGGTTTTAAACCAGAAGTTAACGCCTGCTTGGTTTTTATCGTTTGCCATGAGGCCTGTGGCCACATCCACCAGTCACACCACTCCAGTGCTGCTGTGTTAGTTTTGTTATCTGTTTGTTACCTGTTTTCTCTCTTTGATACCTACTGGGTTACTGCCTTCCCTCAGAAAAACTCCCCCACAAAACCGCCCGCTCCAGGAACATACACAGCTACAGAGAAACAAGGCTGTGTGATCTGCTTTTAAAAAAGAACTGCAGACTTCAGCTCTTCTCCAGGTTCACCCATGGCCATTTCCCTCACCTCCACCTGCATCATAATGTCGCTTTTCACACATTTTCAAGTCCAGAAAATCTTTTTAAGTGACATGACACAACCAGAAGTAAATTGGTGTCATTGCTGATAGCATTTTAATTAAAATTATGGGGTGTAAAGCCAGATTTACCATTTCAATCTCTTATAATGAACTTGTTTCTGTTCTCCTGTTATACTTACCTCATTGCTGACTTGCACATGTCTATCTTACCAGAATGGCAAGTTCTGTATCGAAAATTTGCATGGATCGCATGAAAGAAACGGGATAGAAATGTTGTAGGATCTGCTGCTTGCACAATATCACAAACATAGTTCTTCCTGAAACATGATCTTCCAGTTGCTTAGGGCAATGTTTACACCAGTAAAGTGAATTCAGAAACATTGTCTCAGTAAACAGGACGAAGAACACAGAACTTTTTGTGCGCTCCAGCAGGCTGGGATAATATTTATCTTCTGTATATTTTTGGCCAGGAGAAAATTGGATGTTGGTGTCTGGAGACATCTGTGCTTGATACACTTGTTTCATTAGAAATTGACTGCAAATCTGTTGTTTTAATGTGCCTACGCCAATTGCTTTTAACAGTTTTCAGAGGAATGTCCTTATTTCTAGCTCATACAACCATAAAAGAAGTGGCTTTATTTTAGGTTTGAATACTTCTGGGGATGATTGTGGATTTATACAAGAGCTGTGTTACCACAGACATTTTGGGAAGCTGGAGAAAAGAAAGAATCTTTACAGTTTTGATAATCACTGGAAGAAGGAATCAGCCTCTAAAATGGTCTCCAAGATGGAATTGCTAAACCAGATCTATTTTTTAATTTTTAAGAGAACATGTTTTTGTTGGAATACTTAGACAGCATGAAAGCTTTTCCAGAGCTTCTCTAAATGCCTGTTCTTTATGACTCTAGTTCTTGGTCTTTATTCTCTACTTCTTGATTTCTTTATTCCTTTTTATAAACAGCCCCCAATATAGAAACTGATGGAACAAGTGACATGTTTCAGTGCCGTGTATATGTACGTGTGTGTGTATGTATAGTCACGGACTAATACTGCAAATCTTTCTGTAAGTACTGCCAAGAATTCAGTGAAAGCTGATTTTTCAAAATTTTAGACTGGGATAAGGGAGCAATTGCTCACCTCAAACAGCAGCCTCTTCTCACAATTCTGCCCTAACTTTCAGGTCACAGAGTGGAGGAGGGATTACTAGGATTATACACTGATTTCCATCTCTGCCTCTGGAAGGTCCATTAAGTCAAATGAAGCTGGGCAGGGCACAGCCAAGTCCCTGAAAACACCAGAGTCAATTGAAGCTGGCTTCTAATTACCAAGAGTGGCAGTTCAGACAATCCCAGGATTCTTTATAGAATTTCTTTCGCTGTATGATTTTTATGCCACAATAAACACCTTGGCAATCAAAGCTTAAAGCAGTGGAGAGAGGAACATAGTTATTTGTCAGGCCACGACACTGGATTTTGCTTCTGCTGGTTTTGGTTTTTAAATTGGCTGTGTGCTGGAAAACTCATTTTAGAGGCCTTTCTAATGAGCTTCCTCAGTGTTAAAAACAGACTGCAGTGGCTGTCTGATTGCACAGGTATGTCTTGGAAGTAAGTTAGCAGCAGTGCTGCTGGAGGTCTGGTGGGGTCTGATGACACTGCAAGCCTGTGTCTTCCACCTGCCTTTCCTCACCAGTGGAGCACCAAGCTCAGCAGAGGTTTCTCTGTCCCTGCAAACCCTCTTTTCCTTAAAATGATTTGGCATCTCAATCATTATTTAAAACCAAGTTCCTGTGGTTCTTCAAATCATCCCTGGCTGAAATAATGCAAGTTCATGCTGATTGACTGTCACACAGCTGCAGATTGTCAAAGCAAATGGAGCAATTATCATTATTTTTGATCAGAGGGATTGGTTTTTTTCCACTTTGCTGAGTCATTGCTCAGAGAGTTAGTGTGGTCCTAAAAATGCTTGCTACTGAAGTACTAGAGTTGTACTAATTTCCAGGTGGGGAGTACTGAAGCCCCACCACTGGCAGTGGTTGCCACTCAGTAAGGCGATTTCCTTTCATTTATTGTGAAAACTCTGTTTTGCTTGGATAGATGAAACAATTTTGAATGCCTGAACTGACCCTGATGTTTTCAAGCTTATGAAATCCATTTTAATTCTTGGTCTGTAGAAACTGAGGTTTAATGAAGTAAGTTCCAATTCCATATTTAGCCTGGGAGTGAAATGCCCTTTGTGTAAAGATGCTCTTAGGCTGACAACTGCACTTTCCCTTGCTCTTGCTCTTTCTCCCAGTGGAGCTTCATAGTAACCTGCAATTTTTTTCATTTCAATGGCCTGGTCTGTGGTAAACTGCAAAGCATGAAATAAGTTCAAAATCTCCTTTCTCCAAAGAAAGGATGTGTGGGCGCTGTTTGTGTCTGCAGCTCTGAAGGTATGACAGTTCTGCTTTGCTTCCTGTGTCACACTCTGTGGGTCACAGGCAGCTGTGACCTTTTCTTTCTTTTTCTTGTGTGTGTATTGTGATTTTACTAATAACAATTATATAAAACTAATCTTTTATGCACCATGCACATCCACAGAGCTGTGTAAATGACTTTTAGCATAATAGTACATTATCTCTGTTTTATACAACCTGATTTTCACTGTGTACCATCTTGAACGGCTGAGAATGCCTCTGTACCTATTAAACATTATAGATATATCTGATAGTCACTTCTGGTTGTTTAGCCAGTCCAGTGTGATCACTGAACCACATTAGCATGAAACATCAGAGCATTTTATGATTTATCTGCAGCCAGGCAATGCTTGTGTGACTCACAGAGCCAAGGTTTCTGGTGGCTAGTCTCTGCTTCTACCTAAATAGCCACCTATATGCACACACAGTATTTATCCAAGAGTTTTACAATTACACATTGTTCAGCACAGAAAGCAACAATCAAGGGTTGCTCCTGTGCACAATGGTATTGACATTTGTGATGTCTGTGAGGGAATTGGGCAGCAAACTTTGCATTTTGGTTCTGGGCTTCTCTAGAAACCATAAACAGGTTGACCATAACAGGTCATTATACTCTTCCAGCATGACAAAAGGACCTACTTTAGAGGGCTTTGCAGCAAGTCACTTACTCAGCGTTGGTCAGAGGAGCTGCTGGCTCCCATCACTGCCACAAAGTGTGGTTTCATGCAGCAGTAACAGCTGGGCTGCTGCCAGAGGGCAAGCCAGATGCAAACCCATAGATACCTGGGCTCTGCATCTTCACCTTCACACTCGTGGCCTTGCTTAGCCCCATCTTGAGTCAGCCCAAGGCTTTGGAACAGGCTCTGCACACTTGTGTGCTTCATGCTTGCCTCAAATTCAGCCTCAGCACAGAGTACAGGTTTGGTTTTCTTTTTCCTGGTCATATATGTTTGGCTCTAAACACGTTTGCCCCGTAAGGAAGAAAATTCTGCTGCAAACGTTTTAGGCAGAGCATGGGTTATTATTTTGTGCAGGATTTTTCCTAGCCTTTGTTCCAAGGTCTGATTCAGCAGAGGTAGCAGAAGGAATCATTCAGCCTCTGCATATCTCTGGGCTCAGTAATCCACATATGGTTTACAACACGTGAACTCGATGGTGTGGCACAGCCCCTTTGCCAGGCAGCACCTTGTCTTTGCCGTGTGGAAAGTTTCCCACTGCTCAGGAGGAGGCACTGACAGTCAGGCTGGGCTGTTTTGAACCCCACAGGTGACCATTGAAGTGGTGGACGGCCCCGACACGGAGACAGACAAGGATGTGCAGAGGGAGAGCAGCAAGCCCAGCTGGCCAGCCCCATCGCCTGACTGGAGGAGCTGGTGGCAGAGGTCCTCCACCTTGACTCGCATGAGCAGCGGCGACCAGGACTACAAATATGACAGCACCACGGAGGACAGCAACTTCCTAAACCCTCTCGGTGGGTGGGATAGCCATGCACCCAGTCACAGGACATTTGAGCCCAAGGAGCAGCCAGAGTATGGTAAGTTTGCGTTCCAGGCCTCGTATGGGCATCTTGGGATCGTAAAAACAAGCGTGGGGGAAATGAGAATGGTGAGGCATCGCTGAGAGCAGGCCAAGCAAAATAGGATTTTTCAACATGTGGCTTTTGTTCATCAGCTTTTAAATACAAATCTGTGCAGATGCACAAGCTGTACTGTGGTAGCTGCATTCCACTAGTAAGTCTATAATCTTGAAAATCATACCAGTTATCCCAGAAGAGGGCCTTTTTTTAGTCCGACGTGTGCTTTTTTTAAAAGTAGAGGAAACAAGGTTTCATATTTATTTTTAGAGTAAGGATAAGTACAAATTTAGAATCGTGCGGTGGTTTGGGAACCAGAATATAACTATTGGATAAATAAGCAAGGTCTGAAACGTGGTAGTATTTGGTGGATACACAAATAAGATGAATTATGTTGGTGCATGTGTGGGGAGTGGCATGTGCAGCAGGAACATTGTGTATTTGCGTGTGTAATATTCTTCCAGATGTGTCACAGCAAAAACAATTGTTTTCAGCTTGTATGAAACAGTTGCAGAAACTAGAAACAGAGAGGAGCTACAGCTATTCACTGCCCTGACAGGCTGTGGCTGTCCACATGGGAATGACCCGAGGGAGGTGAGCTAAACTGTGCTCACAGGAAGCTCAGAGCCGCTTGAATTTAAGTCGTGTGTAAATACAGACAACTTTTAGTCTGAACAAGGTGTCAGAGCCACAGTACTTTTACCCTGGCGTTTCTGCTGTTATTCCCCAGATGCTGCAGAGTGCCTGTCATGCACTGCTTCAGCCTTATTTTTCCCATGATTTGGCTAACTTGAAGTAGTAGAGTCTTAAAAATCAAGAGAGAGAGTTTTTGTGGAATGGTGTGTTTAAACACATACATATGTATTAAATTTTGTGGCCAGAAGGTTAAAGTCTATCCCCTCTTTTTGCACCTACATTTATTTGTGGGCAGGGTTTATTGCCAAGAATTCATATCTTAGGTAGTTACTCATTTAAGTTAAATAAAATTGCTTTCACAAACAATTGCAGTATAAAAAAACGTAGTAAGAATTACAAGTATAAAAATAGGAACAACAGGTTGAGCTGAAAATCTAACGTGGTATATTCAAGAGTGTGCATCATAGTGGGGTGTAAACACTAGGTAGGCAGGTCTAAAAATTATCCTGGAGCTCTCTGCTGCACACCTGAGCATCCAACTAACTGGGAGCAGCTCCTGGCCTTCTGTCTGACCTGAGATGCTGTGTGCCATTGGCCTTGTCCAGGAGGATGTAGCAGCAGATCCTGCCCATGTGGGGCTGAGATGTCCCACCCACGGACATGTTCACACCTTTCCTGTGTGTGTCTCTCCTCCTGCCACTGCCAAGGGCTCTCCCTGCCCTTCCTGGGCCTCCTGGGCTGGGCTGTTTGACAGCCATTGCTCCTGCTCACCTGCCCTCCTCCTTGGCAACCACGTGGAGAAAAAAGAGCTGGAAAAGAGCTGGGAAGAAGAGTAGGGCCAGGCACAGAGAGCATATCACATTTTCTGAGATATCTGATGCCTTTTTGGACTATTGTGGTGCCTGTCTGCTGGCAAATCCCAGAACCATGGGTCTTGCACACCGAGATTAGCCATGTTCACACCCACATCACACCACAGACACCTGATTCCAGTGTGGTGGCTTCCCCACCATCAGCCGTGTCAGAAAAGGAGGAGAAATACATAAGGTCCTTGCCACGAGGAACTCACATCTAGGCAGCTTGCTCCCAGTGAGATATATAACCTTGCCATATTCCTGGCAATAAATGTTTAATAGCACCCCACAGAGTTGTCGTCAGTCATTACATATGGTACAAATCAAGTTACGTGTTCTACTAACCAGCTCAGGAAGCCCACAGACAGCATGGCCGTGGGGGGAGAGGGAATCTCGTGTAGCACAGGGGCCAGGGAAGGCAGGGATCCTCCCTGGGTCTTGCTATAGCTTAGGTACTCCTACCTAGGGCTGCCTCAGAGCCACTAAACGAGATTTTGCTTTGCTACCTGTGGTGGTCTAACCCAAATGAGCTACGGCTGCAAGTTATGATCACAGGGTCAGTAAAGTATCTCCTGTAGGTTGCAGGGAAAACCATTAAGCCAAATGTTCCCTCAGCTGGGGAGGCCAGTGGGCAGGCAAGAAAACTGGGATGGGTTCATGGGCTTTGTTTGGTGGCCTTCACATGGTGAGATGTGCAACAGTTTACACAACACACAGAGGAGGCTGGTTCTGAAGAGTTCAGGTACCCACAGCAGCACCAGCTTCTGTGGTGCAGACCTGGTGTGCAGTGCCTTTGGCTGTGTACCAGAAGAGAATAAAGTCATGTTTCTTTTTCAGAAGGTTCTTTCTAGTAAATAGTCAGATTTGATGTTATTTATTAATCCACATGAAACACTAAAAATTGCATGTTGTTCTCAGTGCAAGAGGAGCATGGAGTTCCCTGTTTTCATAGCAGTATTCCTGAAATATCTGTACCTTGTTCAAGGGAGCAAAAAACAAAATTGTGATTTTCACTCATGATCCTTAGCTTCCCATATTCCAACAACATGCATCTTTCCCTAAAAATTGAGAATTGTTGTGCTATTGCTGTGTGTTTTGAGGAAAAAGAAAACTTAATTTATCTGGTGCCTGATTAGTCTGTGGTCCATAAACATATTCCTATATGCAGGGAAATGATGTGAATAGATGTGTACTGTTAGTTCACGACCCAGCTCTGCAGCTGAGGATTCTCAGCTGCCAAAAGGTCAAAAGAGAAAGGAAATATTTTTTCAAATAATGTTGCATGCATTTCCCCGAGGACCATCAAGTGTGAAAACCATTTAAACAGCAGGCTCGCGCCTGGCATTCGGCCCGAGCTTCAGGTAGAGACATCTGGATTCCATTCTTGTTTTGCCTTCCTAATAAAAAACACCACACAGTAGTTTTGGGCAGTAGGAGTTTTGTTCCTTCATTTCCTTCCCCGTGTTTGTCCTCGCCCAGATTACATCGACGGCGAGGGCGACTGGAGTCCGTGGTCCCAGTGCAGCGTCACCTGCGGCAGCGGCAGCCAGAAGCGCACCAGGTCCTGCGGCTACGCCTGCACGGCCACCGAGTCCCGCACCTGCGACAGGCCCAACTGCCCAGGTGGGAGCTGCCAGGGGGAGCTGCTGCCAGGGGGGAGCGGGGGAGGTGGGCACGGGTCGCTGCAGTCCTGAGTGGCAGCCCGGATCCGCTCCTCAGCGACAGCGGGGGATCGCTGTCCCTCCGTGAGCCTCGAAGGCTCCGCGATAGAGCCGCACCCGGGGGCGGATGGCAACCGCAGCAGGGCAGAGCACAGCAAGGAGCAGGAGGACTTTGGTGTGCTTCTAGCTGCTTTCTTGGTGGGATCAGGGAGTGAGGGATATGCAGCCAAAAAAACAGGGACCAAAGTCCAGGTCCCGGGTCTGTGTAAGGGCTTTTAAAACTTCGGGTATGGGAAAGGTCCAGAGTAATACAGTCAGTAGGGAAGGGGTAAGGAGGAGGGTCCAGGGATACAGCAACAAATGGGGAGAACCTGGGGGAAGAAGTCGGGGTGCAGACCAATGGGATGTCGAGTATCGCAGAACTTTCTAGAATAACATGAATAGTAAACAAGGGGTTACCGTATTCAACAGGGGATTAACATAAACTTGGGAGGGGGTAAGCTTACGGGGTAGGAGGGGCATCAAATGATGGATGTTCTTGGACCCACCACTGGTCCTTTGGGTCTGGATCAGTTTGACGGACCCCAACACACGGGGAGGGAGGGCTCTCCTGTACACTGGGCCTGGAGCCCTTGTGTTCCATGGCAAGATAAGGGTTCTGGTGGGAAAAGACTCTCTGATTTTCAACACCATTTATTCATAGTAATGACACACTGCTAGATGCAGTCCACCATCCCCCAGGACTTAATAGACAAGTACAGGCTTTCTTTAGGTCATGGCAGTCATTTTTGTGCACAGGCATTTTGTGTTCCAATCTACACTCTTGAAACAAATTTGGAGCTGTTTTAGAATTTCAAACCAGCTGTGCTGTTACCTCAGTGAGCTCCTGTTTTGCTGTGTAGTGAATGGCATTGCCTGCTTGGTGAACAGGGGTTAAGGAATGTATAGTTTTGGCTTGAATATATTCAGAAAATATGGCCAAGGAGCCTTGCCTTAGCTCCTGCCCATTCACAGGACTTGACATTTGAAGTGTCCTTGCCATCACACAAGTCTTCACTTTGGCAAAATCAGAGCTGAGCACTCAAGCTCACATCATGAAAATTTGAAGCTGCTATGGAAAACTGTTTTTTAGATGTTGCTGTGTGTTTGAATTTAGACCAATTTGTCATGCAGTAGCTGCCACAATGCAGGGGATAGGTGCAAGTTCATTACTTCCCAAGATCAGAGAGAAGGGAAAACACAAGTCGTGGTGGTATGCATTACTCGCAGTTTACTTAATGACTCAGAAAGGCAGAAATTCTTAAACTGGAGGTCAGGCTTTTTTTAATGGGAAGTGAAATGTCAGCAGTGCTGGAGGGGAGACTTAGAAGACTTGGTGAGAGAGTTGGAGGGAAGTTTCTCACTCGCAGACAAACTCGTGCCTCCATTGCAAGGCAACAATTGCTAGGCAGTTCAGGGCAAAAATGTTTCTGCATGTTCTCATACATCCTAAAACCTCAATAATAACGGGTAATTCCAGAAGAAAGCAAGTGAGCCCCAGTTATATTCTCTAGTGCTTATTACCAGCTAGCACCAAACAGTGGCAAACTTGAAAGAATATATTATGTCATATAACAGACCTCCAACGAGCAGCAAGTAAAATATATTCACTCTTTGAGGCTGCGCTGACATTTTTAAAATTACAAGGGCAAAGCTCAGCTTCTGCTGTTTATAATTCCAGCAGTGAATTACTGCCTTGTAATGGGTTCTTGGGTATCTATTATTCTACATCTAGTGCTGGAGTTAAGGCAAAACCCTATCATAATTTTATTGAAAATTGGCCTGAGGCTGCTTTGAAGTTTTACAGGCCACTATTATGCCCCAGTTCAGGAGAGCAGGAGAAAGTTTATTGGCAAGAAGATGGATGGTGAATAGACTTCATTATTATCCATATAGACATCACATATTAAAGATCTTTCTGCTCTCTTTAACGGTTTTTAATTCAATGGAGAGGAAAGAAAAAAAACCTAAAACCTTTTTCAGTTTTTTGGAGGAGATATTTGTGTTAAGCCTACATGGCACAGAAACATTAGGCTGGCCAATAGGCTGAAGTGAAGCTGCAGTGAAAGCTGTGTACTTTGACAAGATCATTTTTCTGGCAATCACCGTGTCTCTCCACTGATAGCAAACAATTAACTGGAGGTTGCTGCTAGGTCCTGATATGTTGAGATCCTGGTATTTTATTTGATAGCTATGAGTTGTGGGGATGGAATTGCTTGGAGAGGTTGGTTACCTCTTGCCTACTCACACCTTTGAACTCCCTAGCATTGGGAGAGACCAGTCTTCTTGTCACAGCATCATTTTTCCTTGAAAAATGGTTGCCCACATAGGAAGATGAACTTACTCACCTGTCTTCAGGCCTGTTGCTCTGTTTTACCTTCCTGACAGCGCAGATTCCTTGCTCATTATGCTTTTAAAGGAGCAGCCCAGCAGCAACTTCAGAATGCTGCCCTGCCAAACCAAAGCACCTCGCAGAGCCTGGGGAAGGAGCGGTGGCAAGGAGGCAGCTGATTCCATTGTGTTTTAATGGGAAAACACCAGCACCACTAACACGTGTTTGTCTTAGGGATCGAAGATACCTTCCGGACAGCTGCCACAGAAGTGAGTTTGCTTGCAGGGAGTGAAGACTTCAACGCAACCAAACTGTTTGAAGTTGGTAAGCAGCCCAGTCAATCCTTCAGTAACAGATAAGAGACTTCCTTAGGGTTTTCTTAGTCCTGTGGGATCAAGATATTGAGTTTAGCATTAAAAATGTCAATAGTCACAGCCATTTATTATCTTGCTTATGTTTATGGTCTGAACATTTGCTTCAGTCATAGAATCTTTCTCCCCTTAAGTCCTGTGCTTGTTTCAACATAAATTGGTTATTTGCTGTCCTAATTCAGAAAAGAGCTGTAAGACTCCACACTAATGGAGGGGGGAAAAATCAAACACTCTTTATTATTTTGCTGGAATAGCCTTGAATGGAAGACCCTATAAAAGTATTTTAAATACAGCCGTCACATCAAAAAAATAAAAAAGGGCAATGACTTTTATGAGCATGCATTGCCTTTATAGCTCTGTGTGCTGCAGTGGGGGTAGCCAAAGCAATTTTATAGGGCATGACTTGATTCTGAACTATCTAAAACTCAGTCCAACATCTGCAATGTTCTGATTTCGCCCCTCCAACAAAACCATAGTGTGGTCATCAGAGACACTGAACACTGGATAAATTGAATAAACAGTGTAACCCAGCACCTCCCTCCTATGGTGGCAGAGCACAATAGTTAATGACAGCCAGGATGGGACTCTTTAAGGAGATAGAAAAACAGGACACAGCTCAGTAAGTAAATATTTTGCAAGAATGTTTGCTCTAAGAGCTTTAGGTCCCAGTTAGTTACTCTCCTGCAGAGTCCTCTGAAGTAAGTGTGGAACAAGATATGCAGGGGTTTTTTGACAGCCCATAGACACCTTAAATAATGTTTTAGGTAGGAGATGTTTAACTGGATTCTCCCAAGAGTCTTGCAAAACAATGAAGTGCCAGTATTAAATATGCTACTGATCTACAAATCTCTTTAACCCCAGCTGTACATCATGGCTCTGGTGCCATTAACTCCTCCTGATGTACAGCCACTCTGATGTTATGTCACATGTGCCCTTTTAGAACCTGAATCACTTTTGGCTGCACTTGCCAGCTAAGATGTCAGTCTCCATGTTTGAATTAAAGATGCTTGAAGTACCCTTTAGAAAGTGGAGACCAAATAGAAAGCTGTATTTGTTTTTTAAAAGAAAGAATGAATTAGGGCCTAAAATGAACTTCAGAAAGAGTAATCCAGGCCTTGCTTGCCATCTTGGAATCTCTAGCATCGTCTGAAACTTAATCCTTCAACATCTGACTACTGCTTTTCCTGGTGAGTGTGTTCTAAGGGTTCCAAGTAGAGACTGGCACCAAATCACTGTGATTTACCTGTTTCTGTTGCTTATCAACCCATCGTAGTGTCTCTCGTGCCGCATGGGGATATCAGCAGCTTAATTACAACTTGCCAGGTAGAAGTGTCACAGATTCCTGCTGGCCTGGTTCTGCACTGTACCTCAGACTAGCACTGCCTGAGGCACTGAAGTGAGTCACACGTGATTTCTTGAGCTGACAAGACAGCACAATAATACACTGTGGGCAGGGCAGCAAGCTGTGACTGCCCTTTCTTTCTAAAGCAGAGCACTGGTGCTGAACAGCTACACTTCCCTCGTTTGTTGTCACTGGTCACACCAACTGGGATGCTGCTTAATGTATCTTAAGTTTCCATTTCCTGCCCTGAAACAGATACCGATAGCTGTGAGAGATGGATGAGCTGCAAGAGCGAGTTCCTGAAGAAATACATGCACAAAGTGGTCAATGATCTCCCCAGCTGCCCGTGCTCCTACCCCAGAGAAGTTGCCTACAGCACCGCCGAGATCTACGATCGGCTCAAGAGGAAAAGCTTCCGCTGGAAAGACGCGAGTGGTCCAAAGGAAAAGCTGGAGATCTACAAGCCCACGGCACGCTACTGCATCCGCTCCATGCTGTCCTTGGAGAGCACAACTCTCGCAGCTCAGCACTGCTGCTATGATGATAACATGCAGCTGATCACCAGGGGCAAAGGGGCGGGGACGCCCAACCTGATCAGCATCGAATTCTCAGCAGAGCTCCATTACAAAGTGGACATTCTGCCTTGGATCATATGCAAAGGTGACTGGAGCCGCTACAATGAGGCCCGGCCTCCCAACAACGGGCAGAAGTGTACAGAAAATCCGTCAGACGAAGACTACTACAAGCAGTTTCAAGAAGCGAGGGAATACTGAGAAGATTTTCCTCTTCTTCAGGCACAAACTAGCATTCGTTTCCTGGATGCCAAAGAACTGATGATGGCTGCTGCGTTGGCTCCTCGGCAGGGGTTGATCAGTTCCTTTCTAATGAATGTATATAGTTGTAATATAATACATAAGTATTTTTCATAGTGTGTGTAATTTATAAACACGTATCTCTCTGTCTCACACACACCTATTTTTGCATACAGACATACATAAATCTCATCCTGATAGGATTTTATACTGCAATAACGTTCATGTAATAATGTGCATTTCATTTTCTTTCACATCTGTAACATAATGGAGGGGCTGGGGGGTAGCTGCCATCACCGTCAGGCCCCAAGGCCCCAGCTGAGGAGGCACATATTTAAAAGTTGTTATAAACGATGGGATGGAAGAATGTACTCTTCCATATGGGAATGGTTTACAAGATTAATGCACCTACAGCATCAGTTTTCTCTATAATTGGTTTCATCACTAGTCATATCTAAGAAGGGAAGAACTTTTTTTGGAAGGGTAATAGTCAAAAGTAAATATAGAAAATCCCTAGCAATTTTTCCTTTGGAATTCTTCCTGTTACCTTCTAGCTCAGGTCTTTGCAGTCCACCTGGGGTAGGCTTGGAGGAAGTCGTAGCTGTGGTTTTCCTACAGGCCAGAAAATGTCCTGATGCAGTGGTTCTGCAAGAGTTACAAACAGACAAAACAAAAGAGTTATCCTGGAGACATCTCGGATATGGAGCTGCAGCTGTTGGGGCTTACATCTCCAGAGCAGCTACCTGTGAACTGAGCATGCTGTAAGTCTTTGGAGGAGTGAGGGCAGAGAAGGAATCCATGTCAAAGGACAAAAAAAAAAATCACAGTTCTTTCCCAGTTTTTAATACGAAGAATGTTTGGATCTGCTTGTTCCTTTCTTTTAAGAAAAGAAAGAAGTTTATTTTTTTAGTGAACAGTAAAAGTGGAATCCACAAGTTACCTGGGATAAAAGATACAACCAGCCCTTCACTCCCAGTTTTCTTATGCTGAGTGCACAGTGTCCTACAGAAGTAGCTATTCTTTAAGGGAAGCTCTCTGGGAGGAACTATTGGTGATTTAAAATGTCTTAATTTTTTTAAAAAGCTAGCATTATTTTTGTAAAGTATTTATTGAATTGTAACAATGACTCACATGTGGGATATGTCTATAACATGAAGGCTTCTGTAGATGGAACTTGATTTCCAAGAACATAACTGTTGTTAAGCAAAGGTTTTATTTCCAAATTTTTATAAAGTGCAAGTTTACATACATAATCCTGTCATTAAGCAGCTCATACCTGCATTCTGATAAAAGATAAAAGTTCCACCCTGGGTAAATAAATACTTACAGTTCCATCCTGTGAAAGACTGCCTTGCTGCAAGTCAGTGTCTTCATTTGGAAAACTAAGGCTAAATGTCACTCGAGAAATGCCTATTTTGGGGTTATGTGGTCTGACACACACATGTGGAACCTCACGCAGTGGTAAAGCCGACCAGCATCGCAGTCTGAGCTCAAAGATTCGAGACAGACACAAAAGACAATTCCCTCTGCTCTATACAGACACACATAGATGATATTTAAGTTCCCTTCTGTCGCACTTGGACATGAAAGGAACCATGCAGACCCTTGTCAAGAGGGAAGCAGAAAAGAGAGGGGCCCGATGACCCCGAGCCTTTATTATATATGTTCTTACAAACCACTGTGGATTGGAGGGAGAAATTAACACCCCTCAATCACACTGGTCAAAGGAAAAATCTATCAAACATCTCCGCCCAGGAGAAATGGAATGCAAACAATAAAACACGGTTAGCAAAGCATGGCTGTGTTTACAGAAAGTGCATGAGAAACTCTTACAGAAAATGAAAACATCGAAGAACTGCAAAACTCAGAGCAGCACCCTTCCAACCTGAACCCTTCTGCAGCATCCTGTAAATCTTTTCCGTGTCTCTGTTGGCCTCTCAGGTCTGGTTGATTGTGAGCTCACGGGTGGATATGTGCATGGTGCCCCTGGCATGACCACGGGCACAACCCCACCAGCGTGGGCAGGGTCAGGCTTGTGTTGGTCTGCCCAGGTGGTGCCAGCCAGGGGGTTCAGAGGCAGCCCGGGCTGGGCACACCCAGTCTGACCCGTGCTGGAGGCTCTCCTGGATCTGCCAGGCCTCAGAGCCCCAGCCCTGCTCGGGCTCCATCTCCAGAAACACAGCAATCCGGGCAAAGCCACCGCACATCTGCGACAGCAACTGGGCTGCTGAGGTAACCTCGGCAGCTGGGAAACTTGGCCAAGTCATCGCAGCATCCCACATCCAGACTCGAGTTGGTGGGGAAGACGTGGATACGTTCTAGCACAAGCTGGTAGTAACAAAACATGGGTAGTTGAGCAAGAGGGTAAACATGGGGATCACCCCTTATTTTTTATAGAAACCAGATTTTGTAAATTCTTGCAAGGTCATACGAAGGCGCCACTAGCTCGTGGAGCCAGTTAAATTGACAGCAGATGGATGTAAGACACAAGGAACTCCAGGATCAGTCACTTCACAGGGAAGACAGGTATTTTCAGGGAGAAAACTCTGCTTCTTACTTAACAGTGTGGGGGGGAACAACATTCTCAGGTTTCTCTGGGAGGGAGATGAGAGAGTGGTCGGTCACAATTCTAGAAATATAAAACACATCCCTGCCCTTTGTGGATTAGTAAATTATGGTGCTATTGAGAAATGCTACTACACTATTAATACAGAACATAACACATAAAGTGTCGGGGAAGAGGAAAAATTATTCTAATAAATGTGATGACGCACAAAGTTTCAAATCTTACCACTCGTAATTTGCCAAGGCTGGAAACTCTGAGGGAGCCAAATAACTTCTGATAGGACCTACCAGGTGTTTTGTAGGATGAGCACAGATTGAGAAAGTCTGCTGTCCTAAGCAACAGTCTTTATTAAAAACAAAGTCTTTCCTAGTTCATAATAAATTATGATCAACATTCAGGGCTGGGCTGCTTATTTTATTTTCTCTTTTCTTTATCTCCTTTCCAAAGACCAAAATTGTACGTGAAATGACTTTGCGCAGTAGACTTTAGCAAGGTGCTGGAGTTTACCATGGCCAAATTTGGCTCAGTCTTTTAAATACAGAGCTCTTCATATTAGAACAAGGCTCAAGGAAGGGTTTGTGGCACACATTCCCAGGCACAGGTCAGTGGTTAGGAGAAGCTGTTGTGATGTTTCTGACATTTCCACAGAACAGGCATATTGGAACACTCACCCAAAGATATGGGGGGGATTGAAACAAGCATAACTGAACAGGGAAACTGAAACAAGGAACCAGTCAAGTCATCCAACTTATTTTTAACCCCCAATCAATCAGCAGATACAGATTGCAGCACGGCTTCTGAGTCAAGTTGGTGGGAATGCATTAAGCTGGCACAGCTGCTGTGAAAGATGTGTGAGGCAGTGCCCCGAGGCAGCCATAAATGGATTGAATCATACCTTTGATGGTTAAAAGGATGAGTGGGCCTGGCTTCACATTGCCCGGACAGCTGCTGAGCAGCAGAATTCCACTAACATAACCCACAGTGATGCATATGGGTTATAGGACAATATAGCGAAAACCAGAACCATACACACATCCCCGAATCCCCACAGCCCTGCATTAGTTCCCAGCTGCTTTTCCCCCCTCCCGCTGTGCAGGCTGGTTAGCACTGTCAACACAAGGCATTCTTTGGAAAAGTGCTGGTGAGCTCGTGGGGCTGTTCCAGATACAGCGTGCTCGGTGAGCTTGTAGGGCTGGCTGCAATGAGTTCCTGATGCACCTGACACTTACAGCTGAGTGGGGCCAGGCCAGCTGAAGGCAGGAAAGGGGGGAAGTTACCTTTTCCTGTTGAAGAATGGCAGGGTCTTAATGCCACAGTGTCTTACTTGTGGTGTCTCCCTGGTTGGCAGCAGGAAGGCAGTGAGGGAGAGCTGAGTGATGGCCCAGGCAGCTGCCTCTTCTGAGGAGCCACCAGTGCTCCCCCAGGCCTTCCCTTTCTCCCCTTTCTTCGTTCTCCATCAGGATGCCCCTGGAACTGCAGCCAGCATGGCTCACAGCAGTTTGGCTTTGGCTTACTCTCAGCAGCAGAGTCACACATTCATCCCTCCCTGGAGAAAATCAGGTCAGGCTGGACAGATGGTGCAGAAACCTGGCATGTGCCATTCCTAGCAGGGGCAGGAAGCTGTCAGAGCAGGGAGCCTGTTCACAACCCACCCAGGCACAGCTACTCTGCAGCTCCACGGTCACCCACAGGACCATCCAGCACCGCAAGGGGCAGGGGCATGGCAAGGCTCTTTCTCACCCAGAAGAGGAAACCTGCAAAACAGATACGGACAAACTCGGGTTTCTTCATGTTCACTGCATCCACCTGCACAGGCACCAGCACAGCCACATCCCTCCCCTCCAAACGCTCGGAACCCAGCACGCTGAGGAGGGAGAACATCAGCAGGAAGACCACCAGACTAAAGATGACCCTTTTCCCAGCAAGCTGGAGTGAGTGTGTGTTGCTGCCTGGCTCCATGGCATTTCTGTGCCAGCTGAGCGAGCATGTGTTTTCCTATCACCGATTCCCCGCTTCTTTCCCTTTGTAACTTTTAATGGAAAAATGTGTGGGCAGTTTCCATTATGCCTGTGCTGTTTCAGACAAATTAAGGGGTTGGCTAAGAAATCGCTGGTTTCATATTTCATACAGAAAACACACACATGCATATATTTATATGTCTATGTAAATGAATTTAGGATATCCTCTAGTCATGCGCTGTACAGCGGTTTGCTGCCGAGCAGTGCCTGCAGGAAGGGTCCCATGGCAGAGCACTTCCGTGCCTCCTGCACAGGGCATGAGGCTATTTTTGCACTTGCACAGGGAGGAGAAGGGCTGGGAGGCTAAAATGGCAGCAGTCATTCTTAAGCTTTGCCTCTTACATCTTTCTGAGTGGCAGGTTTATTCATTTTTCCTTTTCAGCTGCACTGCTAAAGCCACAGACTCCTTTTATGACCGTGCTAATTTTCTATCAGTTTAGGGAGTTATAAATTCTTTCCTTATTTATTCTCTATCACAAGAGGGATCTGGGTGTGTGTGGGGGGGTGATTTTTAAACATACAGAGAAACTTTTCATTCAGTACATTGCACAATTTATAAGGGGTTCAGAATGTTATATTCTGGAAGCGATAGCAGTATTGCACAGGTCAAACTGGCCAAACCTAACATAGCTAAGTGTGGGTGGCTCTAGTCTTCAGAGGAGCGCTTAGATAATATTTCCTTTTTAAAACTGGGCAAACAGTATTACATGTGTTAAATGTCAGAGCTTGCTGTTTATTACGGGCCTGACCAATGCTTCGCTTAAAATGGAACAGTGCTTCACTTATGGACTTCAGGAGGGCCCTGGTGAGACTCTGAAACATGCCTGAAGCAAGGGACAGCATCTGCACACCATGGTGGTGGATACAGGATGTGAGTCAGAAAGTTTGGGGAGCAGAGAAGGCTTGGGAACCAGTTTCCACTCCAGGCACCATATTCCAGGCTGGCTCCTGCCTCTGCACAGCTGTGCTTAACCCATTTGCTGTGCTTAGCCCGTTCCTTTGTCCCCAAATCCAAGCTGCAGCCATCACTTCCCAGGGGCAGTTCTTGAGGGCATGTTGCTCAGCCATGAAACACAGAACCAGGGCACAGCTGGCCTTGGAAAAGCCCCATCATCTGCCTGAGTCAGGCTCCCAGAGCCAGGTAAGGAAATGGGAAAAGTGCAAATGTGCTGGACCCTGCAGACACAGGATTCCTGTGTCCCACTGTCCCTGGCAAATGGGGAGCACCTTCTAACCACAGCGCAGCCCAGCTTCACACACCTCCTGCCTGCCAAAAATCATGAGGCCAAATCTTGAGCTGCGTTCCAGCACTGCTGCAGTTCCTGTTATGCCAAAAAGGACAGGGAATCCAGCCTGGCATGACATCTCCATCCAGGAGCCAGCTCCCACCAGGAGGCAAGAGCACAGCTCCATCTCATGTGCAAACGTCCCAGCTATTCCAACACATCCAGCAAGTGACAGCTTGGAGAAACAGCAAGGTGTGCCACTGCCCCTGCAGCAGTAACCATGTCTGAACACCCTGAATTCAGTGCACCAGTTCTCCTACACATCCCTCATCTTACAGCCTGCCTGGGAAACACCAAGAAAGAGTGTGGAAACAGGAGGAGTCTCTTCGGGTTGAGAGGAAGCAGTAAGAGGAACGGAAAGAACTTCTGGCCAGTGTGGGGAGGAAAGAGAAGTGCACTGAATTACAAAGTGGCCTCATTAAGGGTCATCCCAATTTAAATTGGTGTGTGGATAACGATATTCTGAAGGAGGATGGTCTCAGAGAGGGGCAAGTCAGAAGGAACAAAGCAAACCTTGAAAAGGAGCTGAGCAAAGAAAATACAGTGTCTACATCCAAAGCAGCCTAAGGACTTCCCTTGCCTGGCCGTCCACTCACAGAGCCATTCCCCAAATATTTCACCACGTGTTAAATCACCACTAGGTACACAGTCTCAGAAAAGCCAAATTAAAAGGTGCAGCTGGTAGGTGCAAGGGGGGGAAGCATTCCTGAGCCATTTTCCTGAATAACAGCGCCCATGGCCGCGTGGTCAGAGAAGCTGCGGCACAGCGGTGGCCGCACCACAGCTCCCAGCTGCCCACCAGAGCTCCATGGCAGTGGTTAACCTTGACAAATAACTGCGTTTTGCCCTTGCCCATAGTGGCACAGCCGGCAGCACTCCTGTAATTTCATGTGGCTTTTTCTCAAAAGGTCTCTCTCCCCTTCCTCTCAGCCCCATATCAGCCCCCTACCAGCACCACCGACAGCACAACAGAGCACTGCCTTGGGCCGCTTTTCCCACAGGGAAAGGGGGACCTGGGTTTCTCTTCCCAGCACACAGACAGGAGGCACAAAGCCACTGGAGCGGCACGGGCTGGAGGTGGGGGAGGAAGCTGACTCAACCTCAAACACAGCCGCATCCATCATTGCTAGGTTGGGTGGCCTGGGTGGAAAGGCAGCGTTGTTTTTGCAGCCAGCGGATGCAGTCTGTGAGCCAGAGGGAAAGCAGTGGCGGGCTCCGTGTCTGACTGCTCAGCACTGATGGGATGGAGGAGGAAGGTGGGAAGCCCCAAAAACTGGGCACTTTTAGATCCAGCTGGATACAAGAGCCAGCACTGCCAATCTGAATCTCAGTCCTGGGATGGAAACAGCGCCCAGGCAGCCACACAAGGAGCTGGGGCCAGAGGAACACATGGAAAGAGAGCCCAGCTTTGGTGTCTAAGTCACTGTCAGGCTGTGTTTAGTCTGCATTTGAAAGGAGGTGGGGCCAGATAATTCCAGCTTTAGAAGAGGAGATCTGCAAGGCGAGGGAATCCCACAGGACTATCTGCTCCATCTGACACCTCCAGGCTGGCAATTCTACCATGAGCTGCAGAAGTCTTTTTGAACAGAGCTTGAATAGGGTAGAGCAAATTTAATAGAAACTGTGAGATTATTTTCTTCCCAAGAATATCTACCTATTTCTCCCACAGGTTGCCTTCTGCAAATCTTCGCACCGCTTTCAGCAGGTGTAGAGCTGCTCTCCAACATCTTCGAACCTAGAGCCCTCCAGAGAGAATCATGGTTTGGGTTGGAAGGGAGCCTAAAGCTCATCTAGTTCCACCCACCCTGCCAGGGGCAGGAACAACTTCCACTACACCAGGTTGCTCAGAGCTCCATCCAACCTGGCCTTGAGAGGTTCATTGGCAGCAAAACCTAGAAGGGAAACAGCAGCAATACGACCCCCCCCATAGCTCAGTCACCACCATGTCAATGCACCCCCAAAAATGCCAAGGGTTGCCAGGCCCTTTTTGGACCATCACTCCCAGCTTTCCTACCCACTGGCTGAGTTTTTCAGGTCAAGCCAGGTGTGGACTTCAGTGAAAAGGCTTGAAATCCTTCTCTAAGAGACACTAATACAATGTGCTTGCTGCTCGCCCTGGGGCGCAGGGGACAAGTGACAGCCCCTCTCCTACCACGAGCTTGCCCTGTGCCAGCTTTGCCAAGGCCTCTCTGCATCCCTGAGCACCCGGGTCTGGCAGCACAGCTCAGCACCACTGGCAATGGCCACTGCACTGCCCCTATCCCAAGACACTTCTCACGCCAGATTTTTCATTTTTTTAAAGGGAAGAGAGACAAATCCAGACCTCCTGTATGAAGACAATTTGTCTCTTCTGGATAAGTTCCAGCACGAGGAGGGTACTTTATACATATGGGTTTTCTTTCATGTTTGATTGCTGGACTAAGACCACATTGTTGTCCAGCTCAAGGGAGGCAGAAAAAAGAGCAAAAACCACACAAATCAGGAAAGCATTAGGTAAACTTAGCTCAGAATACATCTTCTGACCAAATGGAGAGCGATGCTCTTTCATATAATTAGACTGTCTGCCGGAAGTCAAACAGAACAAATTGTGATGCTTTCAGTGCTGTGGGAGATGTGCAGTCCCCGGGAGATGATCACATCTTCCCCACAGCATTAGTTGTCATCCCTGAACAGGTTGTGAAGGGAGACTGTGGTTTAGAAAACCCTCAGAAATTCTCTCATTGCATTGCAGTTCCAAATGCCATTCCTCAGTCACAGAATCACAGAACAGTTTGGATAGGAAGGGACTTCGGAGATGATCCAGTTCCACCCCGCTGCCATGGGCAGGGGTGATACCCCCAGCACAGGTTGCTCAGGCCTCCATCCACCCTGGCCAGTCAATGAAGAGATGCATGCAGGAAGATAAGGTGTGAAAACAAACCCTGACTTATCAAAAAGCATTTGAACACCGTCTTCAAATTTGCATAAGGTGAGCAAAATGCTGGGTTTGGCAGTAAAGGGACATGGCACAAGCAGCGGGAGAGCAGATCCAGGGAGTGGGGCTGTACCAAACACTGGAGGGAAAACACTG
Source organism: Pachycephala philippinensis (assembly GCA_013397055.1). Taxonomy (NCBI): domain Eukaryota; kingdom Metazoa; phylum Chordata; class Aves; order Passeriformes; genus Pachycephala; species Pachycephala philippinensis. The sequence goes on from VWZT01016880.1 coordinate 76,362, forward strand.
TACCAACACAAGGTATCACAGAGTAAATGATCCTGTCCTTTAGGTAATGTTTCCTTCCACAATAACCTTTTCTTTGATGGGAGTGGCACAAATGGCATTGAAATATGTGGGCACAGCAAAGGGAACTTGAGCCTGACACCCACACTTCTGCTCATGGCAAGCAGTGGGGACACAATGGAGCCTTCATCCACCAAAGCCAACAGCAAGGCTCCAATCTTCCATAGCCCAATCTGTTGTTTCGGGAATCAGCTCTTTACCAAGAAGAAACAAGTAAACATTTTCCATCTTCTTCTCTTCCTAGACGTTAAGCAAGAGTAACTTGTAAATTGCTTCCAGCAACTTCGAGACAACAAGGGAACAAACAACTATCAACAGGCATTACACTCATTGCTTCACACGAAAACAGTTATGAGGCTGAAGGGATTCTGACAGGCAATTGGAAAGCAGTCCTTTTTATGCTAAATTTACTATATTTTAGTCCAATTTTCCATGATTTAAAATGTGCGATGCAATAAAGAGCTGGAATGCCTTCTTCTGTCACAATATTTCACACCCAAGGCCTCAGAGCACTTAAGTGAATCAAGCTCTGCAATAGTTTTGCAAAGCAAATGGTTTAGGAAGCAATGAACTGGAAATAGAGGGCAGTTTCCAGAGCTGTTGGTGGTCACAGAGGAGCCTGTAACAAAACCCAAGCAGCGTCCCAATATCTGGGCTCCCTGATCCCGTGCCCTCCTGGGGCAGATGTCTGCTGACAACCCACCAGACCTCTTCACCTGGAGCTGGAGCTCCTCACCTGCACACCCAGGCTGCACTGTGCCCTGGCAATGAAAGAAAAGCAGAAAGAAAGATGAGATGGGTTCACTGAGGGAGGAAAATGTGGCAAGTGAAACACTGCACATTTTGCAGTATTCCAGATTCTTCCTGGGAAGAAAACAGCATCAGCTGTCTTGGCACCACTGCTGAGCAGACCATAGCTAACTGGGACCATTTGAGGGTCCCAGTTCAGCTCTCAAGGACAAGCAGCCCCACTGGAAAAGCCAGCTGTAACCAGCACTGCAGACAAAGGGCTCAAAGCCTGCGCAGACAGGAGGCTGTGCTGGTTTGTGGGGATCCCACACAAACACATATGGGTGAGGTTTTTAGTACTTCCATGCAGGGGAACTTGCCTATAACCATAGACCATGGTAACTCAAATTCCTTAGGTTATTTTCACATAACCAAATGGTTTCAGGGTTCAGCTTAACGCCTAGAGCAGAGCTCTTCCTGAGAGCATTCACAGAATCCTGGAATCATCAAGGTTGGAAATTACCTCCAAGTAATCAAGTCCAATCTCCAATCGAATACCTCCATGTCCACTAAACCATATCCTCCACCATGGGCAGGATTTCCAGCCAAAATGGGGAAGGGGCTGAGGCCTTTCTACTAATGCAGACTTTCTCATTATGTTAAAACCAAAATCAGTGATCTACCGAGGCTTCTTATGAGCCATAGTCAGCCCCTACACAGTGGGGCAGGACAGGCTTAAGCAGCAGGATCACAACCATGCCTTGGTGTGGTTCTCGACACTCAGAACATTTCTATGCCACGTTACAAAACATCTCTAAGTCCCTCTCAGGGATCTCAGCTCAACAAATATTCATTACCTAATTTCCCCACAGCTTTTAAAGCATGGTAGTAATATTAGGAAAATTCATGATGTCAAGAGAATTAACCTGGCTAAAGTCAGAGAGGAAGGGCTGTGGCAAAACTGGGGCCTGATTGCAAATCCCTTTTCCCACAGGGCTCCACCTTACTTCTAAAAGCACAAGCACTACTATGAATGATCGTTGAAACACAAGTGGTATCAATGCTGATATTTCTGAAGAGTCCAGTAATTGTGTCTCATATCCACCAGTGGTTTAGACAGAAACTGAGCAGCCACCAGGTTGTGCAAGGCAAAAACAAGTTTGTGCCCAGGCTAAACACTGTCCACGCCTCAGAGCAGCCCACAGAGAAATCCTTCAAAGAAGCAGGAATGGGTGGATGCAGGCAGTGCACACGGTGCAGGATTTGCTCTGGCTCTCCGCAACGTGCCGCTCATAGATGATGCATTGTCCTGCATCCAGGAGGGCTTTGTTCTCTGTGGGGTGAAACCTCAGCCTTTAGTTTATTCAATGGCATTGCAGAAGCCGAAAGGGTGAGTCACAAAGCCAGTTGTGTAAGCACACATGTGATGGAAGCACACAGGACATGCATTTCCATCACAGAGGATTGCTTGGGTCCGGCAGTGCCCTTTGGATGGACACAGGTTGGGACACAGCCCCAGCCATCACCTCCCACCGGGTGCCAGACAGGGCTCAGGCAGACAGTCTGTCCTCCAGCCCCTTTTAAAAGATAAATTAGGAACTGGGGAAGGGAGGGGAAGAGGGATGAGTGCTGCCAAAGCTCCCCCAGGAGAAGCTGCCGGCACAGGACACCTTTGCAGCGTGCAGCCTGCAAACAGCGCTGACAGCGGGATGCAGAGCCCACGGAAGCAAGGGCTGGGGCATGTCCTGGCTCCAGCTGGGCAGTGTTTTCCTGACCCCTCTGCTCAGCAGACTGCAAAGCCTTGTCTGGGATTAAACACCTGCCCAACCAGGGGAGCCACAGCGGGACAGGGGCTGCTGGCCAGGACAGGTTCCTGCCTCTCTTCTGCACTGATCGACTGGCTCATGCCTGGGAAACACAAGGATGCCCACGGAGCAGCACCAGGGGAGAGGAAAGGGGGAGCAAACACCTGCGGGTGCTGCTGCTGCTGCTGCTGCTGGGGCAGAGATGTCTTGATCTCAGAGAGGAACCTGCTGTATCCCCACTGGCTCTGGAAGGAAAACAAAAGCTACAGCTTAAAATCAGCTCCAGGGCCAGCTGTGCCTTTACATCACCATCGCTCACAAGTTTCCATCCCACAGCTGTGACCGCCTTTGGTGGTGTAGGTAGACCCTCAGAAAAGCAAGCAGGGGTTGGATCCCCTTTGTTCTCCTCACTCAGACTGTCTTTTTTCCTTACCCCCTGCCTCCAGCCAGATGTGCTTGCTGCCTCTCTCCTGCCAGCCGTTGCGTTCACCCTGGTGTTCGTTCAGCAATTCAATTCAGGAAGCTGATCCAGCTGAAATCCTCAGAAAAAAACAAAACAAAACAAAAAAAAAAAGTTTCCAACCAGAATATAAGCACTGTCTTTGAACACACACACAAAAAAACCTTCCTAATTTGTTTTTGAAAAAAAAATAGACGAAAGAAAGTGACTGAAGTGTCTTCATAAAAATTTCCTTTTAAGTTGAAGAGAAATGCCATAAAAATACCAACCTTCTAACACCGTAAATTGAGTTGTAGAGGAGATGGTGCCTTTACCTAAAGAGGCTGTATGGAATTCATCACTGGTTTACTCTTTTAAAATAAATCAGCTGGCAAAGTTGTGACGTGACCTACTTAATTTGTTGTCTTGAAACTTGATGAGCATTTAAGATTTGTTCCCAAAGCCTGGAAAATGAGAGAAGGGGGAAAAATGCAGGCACCACATCCAAACCCCTGCGTTGAGATGCTGCCTTCTTTCAGACCCTGCAGGGTCAGTGTCTGCAGCAGTGCTGCTGGTGGCAGGAAAGCTGGGCTCCAATGGCCCTCACAAGAGGGTCCAGCCCATCGTCCTGCCTTAAAGCAGATCAGATCCTGTTTCTAGCAGAGATTTGTGCCATATATTTTGAGAAGTTTCCACTGATGGAGATTTTACTCCACACCTGAGCAAGCCGTCTTTCTCACCACTAAGTTTTTGCAGAAGCCTCCTCCCTTTCTGCTTCCAAGGCACCCTTTTCTACAGATGACAGACACGGTGAGCAACACCTTCCCCATCTCCTTGCAGCCATCACTGACGGAGCTGGAGGTTGTCACTGTTCCAAGCCCTTCATCTTGTAGCTCCTTGCACTTTCTCTCTTGCTCTCTTCTCACTTCCTCATTTTTATTCGCTTTCCACAAAACGTGGAGCACAAACCCACGGGGCTTTCTCTGCCAGGGTACACTTTTGTGGACACGTTTTTGTCCCAATGCGCCACAGCTCCAACACACTCCTGCACTTGTTTCACACCCTCATGCTGTCAATCCAGCCTTTGGAAAACTATCCACAACTCACTCAGAATCCGTTTGCCTCTGTTACTATTTTCATAACCTAAGATTATATAGACTGCCATATCCAAAACAAAAAAAAATTAATCAAACGCTATCCAGCTCCCTCAAAAATCCCAAATCTCCTCACTCTTTCCCAGGTGAGACACTGAAAAACTCCCCCAACATCACCAGAAGCACAGCACTGCACCAAAAATGTGGCTCAAGGGCTCCAGAAAAACAAAGGTTTGGCAAGTAGATCTTGGTGCTTTGACTAAAAATCCTGAAGAGGTTTAAAAGTGTTTGGGTGTTTGGGGATTTTATGTGTAGGGAGAGAAAATCAATTATATCTACCTGGTTGTATTTATAGCAGCTTAATCTTCCTCGAGACTTCGTATCTTCTCTGATTTGATAAGATTGTGGCCCTTTAATAAGCTGAAGCATTCATATCCTTATGACAATCTGGCACTGGAATTGTTTGCTTTAGCGCTGCAGATTGCACAAGAGACATGAAAGGTTTCAGCGTAGCTGGAAAGTCACTTTTGATGAAATCACCCATCGCTTCAGGGGCTGCATTCTTTACAATTTGTGCATACTGATGATATGTGTCTTCAGATGCGTTTTGGCAACCCCGTGCCATTTTCAGAAATCCATCTGGGGCTCAGGAACAAAGCAAACGCACACGAACATGAGGAAGACAGAGCTGGCACAGCTACTGGGAGGAATTTCTTTAAGGAAGCTCAATCGCTTGTTCATTTTGCTGGCAGGAAAAGATAGGAAAATGAGTGTTCCTGTTCTCGATGAACTTTGTGATATTGTTAAATCCCTCAGACAACATATAATTCATGGCAAAGCTGTGGCAGAATTCCTTTGCACTTATCCACAGTGTGGCTCTCCCCCAAAACACAGATCTCTGCCTTCATTTCATACACAAAAATTGCCCAGATGAACAATAGCTCTAACTTTAGAGAAAAATCAGAACACTTGCCTCTATTTTCTTTTGCTTCAACACCACAAAAATTTTTTATTATTATTCCATCAGTGCATCTTTTCTTGCACTAAAAGAAATAAACCACAGAAGCAGACTCGGTGCTGTGGTATGGATTGGCAGGTGACTTTTGAAGAGAGTTTTCCAGGTAATGGCTTGAGCTTTGCCATGGAAACCCTGAAGGGGAAGGCGCAAGTGATGCCCCATACCTGGCAATGCCCCTCAGCACCCAGCAGGGCTCCCGAGGCAGAAGAGGGCACATCCTGGGCCTGGAGCAGAATGAGGAGCTGCCACTTACTCGAGCTCTGACCTAAATCTCCTCCACAGGTGCTGGTGGATATTTGAGTTACACCAGCCATGGATTTAGCCCCGGACTGCAGATTGTAATTAACACCCACCCCAGCTCTGCATTTCTTTCGGAGAAGAACCGTGAATCACTGAAGTGGAGCCTTGCAGAGGAAATCCTCAGCCACAACAAAAAGATTTCATGCTTTATCTCCCCCTCTCAAGTATTTTACCAGACAGACGGAGGATTTTCCTCCCAGTGACAACAATAACTACGCTCATTGAAGAAAAATATGTGGAACAGGAAGACCTACATTCCTTGTGTGAAAAATAAGAGTGGTCTGTGCCAACTGCATTTTTCAGGAACAACTCATCCACATGAAAAAATGGCTGCTGTGATAGTGTCCTGAACAGTGAGGCAACGGTAATGTGCTACATAACTGACAGATGGGAAAACTAGAGGGAAAAACAAGGCTTGGTCTTTGTTTATCCCTAAGATTCCATTATTAATATGCCACTTTGACTCACATTTGAATTACTTGCATCTTCCCTGCTCCCACTGCTTTGTGTAGCAGCTGTACCTTATTCCTAACTGCACCATTCTCAAAAGTTTTATTATTTTGTGCAGAAGAGTCTTCTTGACATAAATCCTGATGTCTTGGGCTCTTCAGGGCATGGATTTGGAAACCTTGTCCTTCAGTCATTTAGGTGTAAACTTAACTTAACCTGTATGTCCCTAAATTAGTTCAGTTTACCCAAGGGGTATGGCTTAAGTGCAGCCTGGTAGTCCAGACAACTCTACTTTATTTGATGATGATGATGATGGTGATAAATTATTGTTGTTGCTCTAATTGCTATTACTATTGTTATTGCGGTTCTAATTATCATTAGTATTACTATTACTATTATTATAATTTTTAAAAGAGAACCCAAAAAGAGGAATAAAGAGCTAGGGAATATTTCCAAAGCCTAAACCTAATCCTAACTCTAACCCCAACCCTGACCCTAGCCCTAACCCTAACCCAAGTTTAGCTCAGTTGGTTGGAGCATGATGCTCATAACACAAGGGTTTTGAGTGCAATCTCACTTAAGAGTTGGACTCGATGATCCTTGTGGGCCCCTTCCAACTCAGAATATTTTGGGAATCTGTGAACCTCTTCTCAATGGGAAAAGAATGACAAGGACATCAGCCTTACATACAAGATAAGGCAGCACCCACATCTTACAAAATCGGGTATTTAAAACGCAAGGAGAACGCAATTCCCACTTTCTACCTGAGCACTGTCATCTCCAGAGCAGGAGCCCACGGATGTTTCCCAGTTCCCGACTCCCTGATGGCACGGGTGCAAGCGCTTCTCCCACCTCCTGTGGGTTTGCTCAAGTCACCCATGGCCATGACAGCAAAGAGCAATGTCTCCTCTAAACCAGGGTGCTGTGACTCACTGCCCTCTGACAGATCTGCAGGAAACAGGGCAGGATCAAAGGCAGAAGAAGAGACTTTGCCGATGTGCGAGGTGTTGGGATGCACAGGAGGAGGGGCCCCGGAGGAGAAGGAGGAGGAGGAGGAGGGCACCCGGCGCCAGCTGAAGGAGCAGAGGCTGAGCCGTGCCAGTCTCACCGAGTGAAAACACTCAGCTCCCTTTCAGCCATTAAAATGAATGAAGAGCAAGACTGTTTGGATAAACATCGGCCAAAAGAAACCTTGGAGGCAGTTAGAAGGCTACTGCTTCATACAATATAGACCATGTTTCCAAATACAAATATTACACTTGGCAGAGACGCTCCTTTGCTTCATGAGTTATGTTGCACTTTTTGTTATGTTTAAGTTTGTGCAAGAGGTATAAATAGCTGGGCTGGTATTAAATGAGCTTTTCTTTTTTTTTTTTTTTTTTTTTTTTGCAAAATATCAAAATGGTCCCAGGTCTTCATGGAACAAACACACACTATATTCCTGTGCCTGAATTTTTGTTGCTAATTACAGAAAATACCATGTAACCAAAAAACAATGTTCAAGAGCCAGACGTGAAAAACACATCTTTCCTATATGAAGTCATTTTTTTTTCAGAAAGCTGTCTGGAGGAGGGCATCTGGATCACCATAGAACTGACATGTGTGCGTACATGCTTGGTGGCCTCACAGAACAGCAGTTTCTGCTCACACTGCAGCGTGGAAAGCCCCACGTCCCAGCTGAGGAAGAGTGAGTGAGACAGAGGGACCTGGTTTGGGGTTGGGTCACAACTGCTTTGGCTGATCCTGTGGTCCCTAAGAGCAGAGATAACTGTCCTGATTACAGTCCTGATCATAGGCACGGGATGACACTTTGTACTGCGTACAGTGATAATTATGGGCACGAGGCAAATCCCAGCAACCTCCCAGGCCTCTCCATCTCAACGTGAGAAGATACCACGTAAAGGCCAAAAGGCACTTTCATTTGTTCTTTAATAAATCTGAGTGTGCATAAACACTCAGCACAGCAGGGCCCTCACTAGCCAAATCCCCACTGCTTCTTTATCACCACAATGGCAGCATCTACCTGGTTTAACCAATTCCTACTGGAATGGATAAAAGAGTTACTTTTAAAGATGGATGCAAATTGAACTATCCAACATGGATTTGACATAAAATGACTGTCTTAGGTAAACCAGAGAGAGGTGTTCAAATGCCATTAGTTTAGCATAGAAAAGGGTTATCAGCTTCAGGCAGCACAAAGGGCTGTCCACTCCCTCTGCAGACAATACTTATTTCCATTTGAAAAAAAAACCTTACTAAATATTCCCAAGTTTTTTCAAAGTGCTTCAAAGACCGCCAAACCAATAGAGCGGACATGGACTGAAAATGTGAGATTAGTGATTAATGATCACACGTTCTGCAGCCCACAGGAAATGAATAATGCATACTATACAGTAGCAGGGGTGTTAAAGGGAATGGCACACAAAATCCTTGGTTGAACAAAAGACATTTTGCTTGTGAGTGGACATGGGGAATGTGATTATTCAACGTGATGGACAGGACCTCTCCATCCATTCATTGCACCTCAGCAGTCAGGTGGGAGCAACCAAGGAGAGTCTCACCTACACAAATGGTTTGAGGCTCAGATGTTGGAACAGCACCAGATCAAATGCTGCAGATTAACAGCAAAAAGTACAGGAAGAAACACAAAACCTTTTTCTCCTCTAATCCCTCATGGTTTTGCTGATGGCCAGACCCACTCATCAGAAGCAGATGAGTGTGCATTGCATTACATCTTTATAAATAGCTCGTTGACTATTCTTCTGGTTATTTCCCCTTGTACCAATGTAGGGAAAAATATTGGTCACCACTGATACACTGGCTGATGGAACAGAATAAGAATTACTTTAAAACCCCACAGAAGTGCTGGTAATTTTAGCTCCTGACACCACTGCATTTCAGGAAGTGTCTGACCAGTAATAGTCATCCTACAGCACTGTGGCCAATCTCAGTTGAAAGGCTTCTCCTTATCTCTTAATCAATGGCTCCTGAGCTCATTTTCAGTTCACATTTTTGGCTGTGAGAAGTAGCTTGTTTTTCAGCCAGCATGATATTCCCCAGAAAACATACTTAGAAAGAGCTGAGTTAGACTTGCCCAGCTCTGGACTCATTTTCTAAAAAACAGCATCTCCCAAAACAAAGGTGTGGGACAAAGCAAACACACTGTGAGCTAGAGAAGAGCCATTCCCTCTGTTTGCTTGCTGCCATTTCTCATCTGGAAAAAAGTGTATTTTTAACAACACAGAATTAGTAGAGGGTGGTGAGCCTTAAGCTGTCATTAGAGGCTGCCAAATGAGCAAGTGTCCCTTGTGCTGGTGAGTAAACAGGGGTGTACGAGGGCTGAACAAACAAATAAACAGAGCAGGCAGGGGTGGCTCTTGGACTCCAGCATAGGTCAGTGGTGTGGGAGTGAAGAGAAACCCTGAGCTATTTTCTCTCTGCTCTCACACCAGACACTGCTACGGGTGCCTGGGGTCCCTGTCTGGGTTGGCGAGATCAGCTCAGTTTCCTGTTTCCCTGTGGTTAAACCCATCAAAACATCATTCTGCTCACAGAGGAGCCCCTTGCAGTACAATCGAAGAAGAACACCATGAAGGAAATTCAGCCTCTGGATGAATTAATGTGGTCGATGAGATTCCTTTACAATCCAGGCAGATGCCAGCCCATCAGAGCTGCAAAATGGATGAGCAGAGTTTTATACTTCCTAACACGTATTGCATGAATGGAGCCACAGCACAGCAGGAGCAGGGCCTGGGAGCCCTCCTGTGCAAGCAGGGGCATGGTCAGACAACCCTGGGTGAATCAGTGGAAAACTCACATGCAGACCACTCTGTATGAATGGTTCCAGCTCTGCGCCTGACCATGCATGGTGACTTCAAACATTCTTGAATATTCTCTTCTCAGTAACTTCCCTGGGAAACCAAATACGAACCAGACTTGTGACACCTCTCCGATGGTGGCCTTGCCAGCTGAGCTCAGACAAACCTCCCTGCCTTCATGTGAAGAAATAAAAATATCATCCTTCAGTTCCTTTCTCCAACCTGCCCACAAAAGCCTACCAGAATTTCTGCTAAAATTAAAATCTTACTCATGCATAAAGGAGGAAAAAAAAAGAGGAGACTGAGGAAAACACGATGTACACATACTTGGCAAGCACCAGTCTTGGTTTCTGCGTGGGGATTAGGACAGCCCAGCCAGGGTAAGTCCCTCTCTGGGCAATCTTACAGCTATATTTATGGTAGTTGTCATTCTGCTAAAGATGTTTTCACACAATATTCTTACTCCATCTTCACCGTGAATCCGAAATTGCCCATTTACTTTGAAGCCAGATCTCAACTCCTACTTCCTCTCCTTGGCTGAGATAGTTCTGTTAAGAAAGGATAATACCTTAAACATGCTTTGACTTTGCTTTTTGTACTTACTGTGGACTGAAGATATTGAAGTTTTCTTCTCATTTTCTAAAGTGTAAAAGTATCATGGTGTTAAACATATCCATCAAAAGCAATAACTGCTTTCACCTGCATATTGTTACTGTAAAATCTCTCTGAATGGCCTGCAGAATGGGCGTTCTCACACAGGCAACCAGGACAAAGAGTATGCCATGCATTTTTTGGTTTTTGAGTTATGATCTAAAGGTACAAAAAAAGCAGCGAGCTCCCAATAGTCTGTTGATATCCTGGGGTTTCTCTCCCTCACTGCTCCGTGTGAAATAGAAAGGTGAAAGCAGCCCACAGCCTCCTCCCAGCACCAAGTGTATCCACTGCCAAGAAATAGACGTGGGACTCACGTTCCCTCGTGTTTGTGGTGGCTGCTGCCTTTCAGAGGAGCAATGTTTGTCTCCTGTGCTTCTCTCCATCCCTCGGCACCACGTGGCTCCAAGCTCCAGCATGTTCACGAGTCAGTGACATTTCTAGGGGAGAGCACACAGAGCATGAGGCAGCTGTGATTTAGCTGGTGAGGAAGCAATGATTTATATTAACATTTGAAGCAGGTCATTAAATATGACCCCCTCACTGCAAACCCCATGCTGAGCAAGATATTTTCTTGTAAATGATTTACCAGCAAGCTTTTCGTACTTTTGCCTAGTAGGTTTTCCATAACTGAAGTCAGGCTCACTCACATTTCCCAAGCCCTGGTAGTAGCTTTGCTTCAAACTGTGAAGACATCTGAAGGCTGCTGCAAATTGGTTGGGACAGCTCAGCAAAGAAGCAGAATTTGGGGCTGTCTGGGGCTTTCTCTGTCCCAGTTATGTGATAAACCAGTCCTGTATGAGAAACCCAGGAGGTTGTTCTTGGGGCACCCAGGTAACCTCTGGCTGACTTTCTCTGCCTGCCATTGCTGGATCTCAATGGACGGACCTCCCTCCCACCTGCCAAAGAAGGGATCCTGCTCTTCTCTGAACTCTCAGCTCCATGGCCAGCGTGATGCTGAGCCTGCAGGTGGGCTCCTGCCTGCACACAGACCCCTGTGTCTGCTACATTCCAGTGCCTGGAGCAGTGCAGGGAGCATTTTTGCCAAGGGCTGCTGCTTTTCCCGGGATGGCGGTACCTGCACTCCAGCCAGGGACACTCAGATCAGCTCATGCCAGAGGGCAGCAGCATGGGCAGCAGCTCAGGGCACATGATTCTGCCCCTCTTCTCTGGTGAGACCCCACCTGGGGTGCTGCATCCAGCTCTGGGATCCTCAGCACAGGAAAGATGTGGACTTGTTGGAGCAGGTCCAGATAAGGGCCGTGAAGATAATCAGGCTGGGCACCTGTACTGTGAAAACAGGCTGAGAGAGGTGGGATTGGTCAGCCTGGAGAAGAGAAGGCTCCAGGGAGGCCTTCAAGCCCCTTCCAATACCTAACGGGGGCTCTTAAAAAAGATGGGGATAAACTTTGTAGCAGGCCCTGTTGCGACAGGACAAGCATAATGGTTTTAAACTGAAGGAGGGCTGATTTAAATTAGGTATCAGGAAGAAACTCTTTACAGTGAGCATGGTGAAACATAGGCAGAGGTTGCCCAGAGCAGCTGTGGATACTCCACCCCTGGAACCATTTAAGGTCAGGTTGGATGGGGTTTTGAGCAACCTGANAAGCCCCTTCCAATACCTAACGGGGGCTCTTAAAAAAGATGGGGATAAACTTTGTAGCAGGCCCTGTTGCAACAGGACAAGCATAATGGTTTTAAACTGAAGGAGGGCTGATTTAAATTAGGTATCAGGAAGAAACTCTTTACAGTGAGCATGGTGAAACATAGGCAGAGGTTGCCCAGAGCAGCTGTGGATACTCCACCCCTGGAACCATTTAAGGTCAGGTTGGATGGGGTTTTGAGCAACCTGATCTAGTGGAAAAAGTCCCTGCTCACTGCAGAGGGGTTGGCCTTGTTGGCCTTTAAAGGTCCCTTCTAACCCAAACCAGTCTGTGGTTCTGTGATAACGGAGCACCCAGAGGTGTTCTCCCTGGTGGGGAAACCCCAAATCCTGCTTGCACGCCCTCCTCTGGGAGTGGTCATCTTCAACTCAAATCTGCAGAACACCTTTTCAAGGCAGAGAAATCTGGGAAACTGAACCAATTGCTGCAGTATTCATATCCCACTATTTCCATCATGAATAAGTTATGCTCGTGTCCTTCTGAGAGGCATTTATAGTTTTGCAACCTCACATAATCCAATCCAAACTCCCACTGAAGTCCATGGAAGCAATCTATCTTGTATTATGTCAGCTTTGGGCCAGGCTTCAGTCTCCTAAGGACAATCACAGCTGAAGATAAACAAACAAGCTACACAGTTCTGTTTGATTTTGCCTTTTAAGTATAGTTTTTCATCTGAACTAGAACTGTTCCTTCACAAATGAGGCTGGATCATATTGCATGCTGCATTTGATAGCATGAGAAACAAAATATTTGCATTTATTTAGCTGGCACATTGCTTTCTCCTTTTATGGAGGGGAAAAAGGCCTCTATCAAAATGTCAGGATATTTGGTCTCGTCATAAAGAATACTGATTTCTGATATTCTGAACATCTGATGTTCCTTAAAGAAGAAGATCCTTATAAAACCAAATAATAAGCATGATTAAAGGATAAATGAATATTTAGATAAAATATATAGAGAATAAATAGAGAA
>VWZT01016880.1:97236-178297 GCA_013397055.1 Pachycephala philippinensis
AAAAATTGATTGGGGTATTCTAGAGACACAAAGGTAAAGTAAAAACAAACCACAAAAATCCTATGTTGGAATCCAAACCTCCAAAAAGAGAGATTAATCAAGCAAGGGGAAGAAACAATTTATCAATATACATTTTATGAGGCATTCTGCCACGCTTATTGCACAAAAGAGTGAATTTATGCCAAAATTTCTATGATGTCAACACAGAAAAGCACTTTTAGAATAAAAGCAGGCTAACACTGTTCCTTTAGCTTTTCTAATAACAAAGCCATTTTCAAATGGGGGTATGCACAAACCCATGTACATCATCTTCAGTTTTTCACTCACTCCACAGTGAAGGGTCCACACAATCATTTAATCATTAACCACGTCAGAGTAGCTCTAAGGGTTGTGACAACACAGCTCCTGCTGCATCATTTCCTTCATTTCCTCAGACCATGAGTGTATCTCTGAGGATCCAACCTGGTATTTCAGCACAAACTGTTTCAAGACAGGTACATTCTACGCTGTTGTGCAATCTGGAAAGCTGCTGTTTTATATTATTTACAGAACTGTACTGAAATATCTTCAACTATAGGGCTACACTGAGGTCACAATTAAAAAAACCACACACAGATGACAGTATTTCAATGTATGCTGTAGTATTATAGTGAAAATGAACTCAAGCTATTAAAAAAATTTTATTCTTTTCCATGAAAGATTGGTACTACAATCAATATAACCATTTCATCAGTCAAGTATGTCTGTTATAGGCAGGCACAACATTACAGAACAGGCAAGTACAATGCCCGATTAAGCGAATACAGTCTGCATATCTATTCATCCACTATTTCTGAAAACAGAATTATCAAATATCCACCAGGGAAGAAGATGAACTATTTTAGTTTCTCTTTGGCATACTTATCAGGACAATGAATTAATTACAAAAGTCTTCTATTGCTGCCGGTGCTGTGAAGGAAAAAGGACTGAGTGGAAGGTTGGACGTCAGAACTCACTTTTGGGACTTGGGCAGCCTGGCTCACAAATCCAAACGGGTGACAAATGACAGTTCAGCTGCCAATGCTTCACGAGGCAGACAAGGATTACATTGTTTTACACTGCAGTTTTGCTGAAGGTATCAAAAGAGTTACAGTAAATTTATGCACAGTACTTACATATTACACACAGTTATATAAATACCCATGCTGTGGCTGGACTCCAGGAAGTTGCTTTACCAACACGAAAGCTCAGTATTGACCTCCCACCAGCCACTTAATACACATTGCACTTCGCATCCAGTAATATGCTCATTTCTGTACCTCTCTTAAAAATAGATTTAAAGCAGAAGTGAAGAATAATATCGAATCTTTCCATAAACTTTGTTTTCTTATTTACACTGTAATATTCCATTATACATAAAGACTGCGTTACGATACATTATCTTAATATAGCTTTTTGCAATATACAGCTTGGAGCTATTAACATCTTGGTATGGAAACAGAGATATGACCTATTATAAGACTATTTAAAAACAATTTGAGCCTTAATTTTGCTCTAGTTTGTTTCACTGAAACCATTCTTTGAACAAAAAAAAAAAAATCCTCCTTATTGGAGAGGAAAAAAACAACTCATGTTTAAACTACCTCTGGACTTCCTTAAACCACTGAGAAACTTAGAAACCATAATAATTTTTTGCGTAATTAAAAAGCCACTTGAAAGGCCTGTTACTTTTAAATTTAGAATATGGATGACAATTGTGACCATATCTTTAAATTATTTTTTTTTAACTTTTGGTTATCTTTCAACACAAAAAAATGAAAATGCAATCATTAATCGTACATGATCTTTGCACAACTGGGGAGAGTTCCTATTTTATTCAGGGACAAAATAAACATGCACACAACCCCCATTCACAGAGTGAGAACATAAACTACAGCAGCACTTGTCTCAAGTTATGGTGCACATGGTTGCAATACGGAGTATAAAACAAAAGCAGAATTTCCAACATCTGTTAAAACACAAAAAAAACCCTTATTGTACAAAAAAGTCATTCACATTCTTTGCAATGAAGTGAAGAATCAGCTGCTTTCTGGACTCTCCAGCCTGCAAACTCCTCCTTCTATTGCCACGGACTGTCCTGCCACAGCTCCAGGAGGAAGTCTCGAAATGTGAGTCTGTAGAAAAGTCAGGAGAATATTATGGACTGAGAAAAGGCAAAATTATGCAGGACAAAGTAAGCTTGTAAATATTGAACAATTAAGCTGTTCCCTCACTGAAGTCTGAGGACAAACTACAAAGCAACTTGAAAAGCAACTGAGATTCTTTTTCTAATTTGTTTGCATTAATATTTAACACATGAAGAGAAAGACCATGACAGAGGCATAGAAAAGGTAAACCGGATGAATCAGTGCACTGAAAGTAGAAAGAAATATCCAGAGTGAAACCGAGAGAAAATAATTCTGGCATTTCATGGTTTATAGGTCTATTTCTTAGGGAGATTCAGAAGCGTTTACTATTGCATACAGAAATACACCTTACAGAAACCTCAGACAGAATTAACTATCTGACAGTGACAAACTAACACTTCAGAGCATAAGGCAACTGCAATGATCAGGAGGCAAAGGAGAAATCTCTCTGCATAAAATACCTACTCATCCACCTAAAAAACTCCAAAGACTTCCTGTTGCCAACTACCAAATAAATCAACCCAAAGAACAACTGTGTTTCTGCCAATAGGCGACTTCTCCACAGAAAGTTTTAAAGGCCTTTGAGAAGGCACTGGAACATTTCAGCCAGAAGGTGGGCACGTGTGTCTGTGTACACAAAACTCCAGTTTATAACTGAATTGTAACGCAGTGACCCTAAAAGTCTGTTAATGATCCTTTATATACTGGGATATGTTTTATTACTGATGGGCAAAAGCATCCACTTATGAAAAGATACTTAGACTTATTGTTAAGAGTAATGACTTTTTATCCACTTTGCACATGTTTTTACACTGCGAAAACAGCTCATGTTATATTAAATTAGGAACTGGAAACGATTCCTACTATGGTATAAAGCTCACAACACAAAGCTGCTGGTGTCTAGAAATTACAGCTTCCTGTGAGTGCAGCCCACCACAACTTTGTTTGTACATACATTATCCCACTTAAAAGATTTAATTGTTGCAAAATGTATAACTTGCAATGAGGCAACGGGTTGTGACAAAAAGTACAAATGTAAAAGTTCAGTAAGGATAACTTGCATCAATTGAGCAGAAAATTATTTGAGATTCTAAACTCAATTCATTACATTGAAGAGACATTCTGTGTCTCGGGCAGCTTCTTTTAATTCCTTTCTTGATAAGGGTATCCTGGTGCCTTCACTTAGGTGGTCTTGTTTTCAGTTAAATCACAGAATAAGATTTAATTAAAAACATCTCAATGTTTTCATTTTACTGCTAAAACTTTGATCTCTGGCTTTCCTGCTTGATATATGAACATGTTCCTACTTTCAGGACAATTTCAGTTACAACTGTGATTTACCCCTCCAAGAAGAAAATACTCCCTTCAAATCTGCTACAGCTTCCCCCAAATTGTAACTGACAATTTTTCTGTAAACGTCATTTCACAAATTTAAAGAAAAAAATGAAAAGGATGAAAATCAAACGGAAGAAAGGTATTTTCTATTCTGTGACCGACAGATCCATGATACTTCTCCAGGTGTATGAACATTTCCAAATGAAAAGGATGACAGTATAAAAGCAACACTGTTCAATGGGCATGGTAGCAAGTTTCCTCAGAGGAAGAATGCCACTGGTTGTTTAGCAAGATATAGCAATCTGTAAACCAGTAAGTTAATCCTAATGAATTTTTGAGCAAGGAAAGGAAAAGGTACAAGAGGGGATAAGCAGGTAGTCACTATCAATTAATACATTATCAAGTGGCTATGCTTGAATAGCTGCCCAAAACACATTTCCTATAGAAAACCTCATTTCCTATGTCAGGAAGAACACACTCCCCATACACAAGACCCCAAACCACTACACACCAGCATCTGATGACTTCCATTTACAGAAACACTGAAACCACACATAACAAAACATTTCTTAAAGCCTTTACTTGCATCCTGTTTATTTTAATACTTTCTGTGATAGAGTAAATACAGATCTGGTTTACACTGACTACTTTTTATTACTTTCACCAATGGCTGCCTTATGTGGAACAAAAGTGAGACAGATCTAAGATGATACTGTTTAAGATGTTACTTAACAAATAATTTGAAAGGATAACATTGCCATGTCAAGACAACTTCAGAAAACTCCCAAGTGAATTCTTACAATTGTATCTCCCTTGTTCTTAACCATAAGAACAAACTTCAGTAAATAAAAAGAAACATCAAAGAACGCTTAATATTTTTAAATTAACCACAGAACTTATTTGTAAAGTTCGTTACATTTTTATATCCCAACATCATATTTTACATTAAGTCCAGATTGTATAGTCAATTAGGTTTAGATTTTAAAAATTCAAAACTAAAAAAGCAAACAAAAAAAGAACAACACTGGAAAGGTTTTAATTGAACTCGATTATTCTGTCAGCTTTACAAGTCAAATGAACCCACACCTGGAAGAAATTGCGCCTGGAACCAGAAAAAAAAAGGGAAAATAAGTAATTTTCCTGAACTAATCCTCCACTCAGCTCCACAGAAGCCTCTCTTTAAGGAAAGCATATGTCAAAGAATGGTAGAGTAAGAATGATGGGGTTATCCATATCTTCAGCTTCATATCTAGACATTTTACAGTCCCAAGAATATTCTGATTTGCTTTGCCTTCCTAGAGAAAAGGGAGGTTGGTGAGGGTCCGGTAGGAGCTGAGCTGGGACTCAGCTGGGACACCAGTCAGTCACCACAGATTTTTGCTGCAGCTTAAAGGAGAAACGTCGTGCCCACAGTTCCACAGGAAAAAAAGGTAAATGTTGGAAGAACCATTTGATTTTTTGCTTCCTACCCCCCCATAAAGCCCAAACGAGCTAACCAACCTTCAGAGGCTGATCCTTGTTCCACGTACTTGACATCCAAACACCCAACGTTTCCCTCTTTCCCTCCTCACCAAACCAACACCATGGAACTACCGATCCCCCAACCCCAGTGCTGCAGACACTGGAATGTTCCTCTCCCAGTGCTTTTTGATGCACACTGCAAAGTTTCCCACTACTTACAAAACTAACAGGTCTTTCTGCTCTGGAATAGATGTTAGCTACTACAGGAACAATATATGGTTTCATCTTTTTGACTTACATTATTTCATGTCTCATAGACAAGGATTCTGAAACAACCTGGAGACCAAGGAATATGAAAAAGGTTTTCTTTTAAAGAGCTAGTCTCCTCCTTTTATTCACATAAAACTATCCATTTGTCACAACAACTTAGGGTATTTTTCTCTCATTAAAAGCATAAACACAATATAAAATGAATATATAAAATTTAAGCCAGGAGACAGACAGTGCTGCATGAGAAAGCTGAAGTCAATCAAACGCTGCCAAGAGGACAGAGTACAACTACCAGATGGCAGCACATTCAGTTCTTAAGCAAATCTAGGGAGTGCTTCATGTGTTTAGCACTCTTATTACACACTCAGGATGTGCTTTAGACAGAATAATTTATAAAACAAACTTTTTCCATTCATTACACTACAGAGATGAAATATAATGGAAGACCAAGGACACCATATCCTTAAGGAAATTGCTTTCTACAGCTTTGCTCCTTGGAAGAAAGGGTACCACCAAACCCATGTATTCTTTAGAAATTTGGAGCCTTCTAGCTGGGTACACACTTCCACCATCAGAACCATCTGACCACACATTCTGAATTTATTTTCTAAGCAGTAAGAGCCCATTTGGGCAGCAGCTCTGCTGCTCTGTCTCCTGGCAATCTCTCCTCCACCATGGTTTGTACGTACACCTGTAGCATGGCAGGAGAAGGTGTCCCACAAAATACTGGCAACTGCTGCTATCAGAAAATGCCACGTGCATCTTGTTTGGTGAAACCTTAATAAAGAAAAAAATGGGGGAAAAATAGAAAGAAAGAGAGGCTCCAGAATATTGTCCTTGTTGGGAAACAACAGAAAGACATACTGATGGGGTGCTTCTGGTCTCACTGCATGGAAAATAATGATTTTTACATACAGGTTCCTTAGGAAGCTATCAGTTCTCCAAGCTCAGATTCATTCTGAGGGTTAAGTGTACTAATACAAACTATTTATGTATCCAACTAAATTACTCATATTTGTATCAAGACAGCCTAAAGACACATACCAACCAATTATCTTATCAGCTCAGCATCCCAGGGTTTCGTAGAGGTATTCTAAACCCCTGTCATGTATCTTCAAATGTGATTTGTGTCACTGTGAATTGCAGGTGCTAAGTCAGGTTATTGCATTTATATTTGCATACCCAGACACACAATCCCATCTTCCCTATCCCACTCTGTCAGCCAAATACGAGGAGAGTTCCAGAACTACTGGCTTTATGCAAGAACCCAACCCAAAAAGTGAACTTATCTTCTCATCTCAGAGCCCATTAATTTCCGTGAAGGTCTACGAGCCAAACATTTTAACTGGTATCTTAGCACTGAAGGGTATTTCCAACAAATAGAAAAACCTTATTTTTATGAGAGAACTGGATGGTCTACTGTATGCACAGAGTACTTTTCAAATGAAAATTTCTGACTGATTCCCCAGCCTCCAGACAAGAGTGAAGATTAAAGAAAATAAGCACAACAGTGACATATACTTTTCCTGTCTCATGAAGTTAAAAGACTGTCTCTGTAGCCTGAAATGAATGACTGAATTATTTGACTTCGTATTTCTGCTCACTAAACAGGGTCAGTAAATTTTTCCACTAATTTTCAAATTAGAATTAGGATTCTTCCAAGATGTGTTTCTTCACCCAATGAGCACTGGAAAACTGCCCTTCTCCTGACAAAGGGCTTTCACAGACCTTTTACTCACAAAGTCAAATACAGAAGCTCGTCCTCAGAAAACCAACAACAATCACCACAACCAGTGTTTGTCACATGTATCACTTCAAACATAGAGGGAAGGACTTCTGCTAAGTTTTACAGCGTCAGTAAAGGCGAATAAATCTGATGATGACAGCTTACATCTCCACAGGAAAAGTGAACTGGAGATGGTCTCCCTGTCCACCATGTTTGCTCATACTGGAAAATGAAATTAACTGTCAAAGATAAAAGTTTCTGTTTGCACATCACAACCACAACATTTGGTGTGGACAGCAGTTGCTGCTGATGGATGTTTTCAAACACAGCAATATGCAACACTCTCCACTGCTGCTACACCACTTCTTGCAAAGCAACATGAATTTGGTTCATTTGAGAACGGAAAGAATGGCTCATGTAGCTTTGCATTATTAAAACCTGCCATAACATAAAGCTTAGCAGTTCGTGTTATAAGAACTGAATAGCTGCCAAAAAGAGATTTAAACTGGCAACTGAATTGGACTTTATTCAATATTGCAACTGGGCTTTTTAAATTTGCTGTCTAAGTCATCCAGCTGTTAGAAAAACTAAAACCCATGAGGCTGAACTATAAGGATATCCCAAAAGAATTGCAATGTTTACAATAATTGCCAAAGTTTGCAACATTTATAAAGATCATATAGCAGATTTATAAATACTAAGAAATATAGTGAGCTGATAAATTATTTCAAATACTTACACAAAATAAATTACCAAAACTGCATTTTGCTGGTATTGAGACTGGATCTCGCACTGGAAAAAAAAGCACTCTCACTTCAAATACTGCTGAAAACACAACGAGGAATTACCTGTCTTCAAGGAGAAACATCAGCCACCACCAACTACTCTCCATCACCACGACAAGACACTTGTCAGATCCAGGAAGAAGCAAGTATCCCAGCCACTTACACTTTCTGCATACAGAATACTGCAGGACTTGAGTAAACAAACACTCTGCAGACCCTGCCTGAGATAACAGGGCTCCTGTCTGAGTATGCACAGATACACGACATTAAATCAAAGAAAGGCTGCCATAGCCAGAACCTTCAAGTTGGTAAGTGAACTCACACTGCACTGTCATTTGAGATTGAAGAATTTATTTTCCTTTGAAGCATCTTCCATTGGGCAAGCAGACAAGGAATAAGAAGATACGAAGTCTTTGTAACTAAGAAGAGTCAATTAAATTGTGCAACCTAACAACTAACACCCCTGCCTTCCTACTTCTCATTTAAATCTAAAATGACATTATGGGTGAATTGAAGGAATTATTTCTTCCCATCCCAAATTACACAGCAGAAGGTCTGCAAGCCCTTTGCACAAACTGACACTGAAATTGCTCTACCAAATGCTACATAAACTGTTAAGACCTAAAGTATTGCACATCGTCCATGGCAGTATGGACAGAGCAGCAAGAAGCAACACCTCAGAGTAGAGCTCCTTCCCAGTAGTGACAACAAAAATGCTTAAGCTTTCAGAACATAACCCAATCAATTCAGGAAAATAGGAAATGCTAACTGAACCCTGCCAGAGTAACTTTAAAGAAGTCAGAGCCCTGGTAACCTTCTTAGCTGATGCTATGATCAGTTGTTACATCTATTATGGATCCATAAAAAAACCCCAAGCATCTGCAGGGTTATTCTGAGGACTAACTAGTATATCAGAAAGAGAAGAAAATTTGGACTGGAAAAAGAAATAATTGCTTATCGAGTATCTTAAATTCATATCAAGTACTTCGTGAGTCAACAACACAATAACAAAAAAAAACCCACCTCCTCAGTTCATGCAGTTATTTAACCTCCCAGTCCTTCAACCTAGAAGTCATAACCTTAGCTGATGAAGCAGTTACTGCTACAAAAGGAGCTGTGTGAGTGCAGAGGGGATCTACAAAGTAATATTTTCTATCTGTTTCTGTGTATTCTCACGGCTGCAGCCCGAAACTTCCACTGCAGCCCAGAATATTCCAACTAACTGACAGAAAGAGTTGAGCATCAGCTCCTGTGACAATTCTACCATCACAGAGATGGCAATACAAGACCTTGCTTCAAGAGACCTTGGGAAGCCCACTCATCTTCCCAAAGAACAGGTCTGATGTTGAAACAACCTGTCACAGTATTGCTCCAGGAAGGAAGTTTGGGTGCAGAAGCTCCTAAACCAGAGCGTATCTGCCCCTTAAGCTCATGATAACTAAGGCTCCCAAGCACCATCCTGGGTTAGGTGCAGCACCAGGCGCTGCAGCTTAGTTCAAGAAGTATAGGAAAGAGCCAAAATGTTCAGATGAAAAGCTTGTGTCCTTCCACATCCAACTTGTGACAAATGCTGGCACCAAGTGATTATGAAGCTGCTTGTGTTGAGAAGGATGACAAGAAAAAAAGAAAAGCACAGTTGGAGCAGCTATGATATGCCTTGATTAGCTGTTTGTGGCATAAGAACCTGAGGGAAGCCACTGGGCCATCCACTATGCAAGTGCTGGAGATGACATTGCCAGAGCTATGAGTGGTGGAGGAGCTGAAATAGTTCCAGCAGCAAGAAAGAGCTGATAGGACACACAACCAGAGGTGAGTGTGTCAGTAATCAGGTGTGAACTTAGTTCATCTGGCAAGGCTGTGCAGGGTTTCTAAAGCAACATTCAATCAAAAACTTTAATCCAATGGGAAATGGTGCCTATTCCAGGCAACTGGTTTTACAAAACAAAACAAAACAACAGGATTCTAAGCAGACACTTAAAAACCTTCTCACTTTTTAAGTCTTGCCTTTTTTTTTTTTGTTTCATGTTCATTAAATTGGTAATTAAATTGAACCAGTCCAAAATCAGCCACTGTGACAACCCCTCAAAAAAACCAAAAAAAAAAAACTCAAGTCCTAGACTGATGAAAGAAATAAAACCTGAAGGTCTTTACCACTCTAGAAAAACAGGAAAGCAAACGTTTCCTTACAAGCTGCTGCCTAATCATTTTGCTATGGTACTCATAAACAAGTGATATTTTATACTTTTATGAACTCTTATCCCATTATTCTTTCATGGCAAGCACTCAAAATTAACTGTAGCAAAACAGTCACTCTATTAAAGAACAGAGATTTTTTTTCACTTGCAATACATTGTGTTCTATTTCAAGCCCAGTTTTCCATCTATAACTTAGTCCTAGTTGTAGCAGAACAAAATTCCAGCTTTTATGACAGAAGACTTTTTTTGATCAATAGAAGTCAGCAGCAAAAGCATTTGTGGTTTTTCTCTGGAAAGCATTTGTGGCCACAGACTCAAAGAAGGAAGAAAGGGAGGGGGATTAACTCTTCAGTGAAGGTCAAAAACATAATTTAAAAGTGAACCAAGAAGAGCAGCTGTGTCTGTCAGCACAATCAGGATTACCAGCTGGAGAATTTACCAGCAGTATGAAAACAATGCACACCAGATGTCAAATGTTGCAACTGTGAGTAGGAAAGCAACTCTGGGCATGGCACTGTCATGTTAATACTCATTACCAGACAGATTTCATATTTAGCATTTATTTATTAATTAGACACTACCAGAAAGAAACAATAACATTTTGAGCTTTGCAGTGTAAGTCAGAGGCAGGTGTGCACACTGGAAACATTTAACATCCTTTATTCTCAGTTATTCTTTCACTGCAAACACAAGACAACAATTCAAAAGCTAACTACCAAATACTAGAACATCTGTAGCTGAACTTGCTTTAGTTTCACTCAGTTCAATCTGAGCTTTTAACTTCAGTTTGGACTTTTTTCAACTAAATCTGAAATAAATATTAAAAAGTAAAACCACACTCTCTTCCATGGACAGTTATCTGGAAAGAATTGTACCTAAGTTACACAAAAGTGAAGCAAATACTCACTTACACCTCTACCAGCACTTCCTTCATCAGCTGCTTGTTATCTTTCTTGTCTTTCTGGGTCATTCTTGTCTTTTTTTTCCTGCACAGTTTATGCCTTGAGGACGAACTCATCCATTCCCAGTGCTTGAAACAGAGTGCTACACCAGTTTTGCCATGAAAAATACCTGATGTTGATTTTCTTCTTTTATACCTTGGTATACTCTTTTATTACCTTGGTCACATCCCCCTTTGCACTACCACCTACAGAAATTCTGACTCTGTCTCTGCTTGCAGCTTCTCCCATGTTCATCTCTGTTCTCCAAACATCTCTCCTAAATGCTCTAGTTGCTACATTACAGCACTCTCCTTTTTCTCCCTTCCATGCCCTTTTCCTAAGAATGGATGGCTCATCCACTTGGTTAATCCCTGCTCCTTGATCATGATGTGACCGACTTTTCCAGTTTTCATTGCTAAATTAAATTTTAACATAATATTTCTCCCATTAAAAATAAATTATAAGGCCCCAAGAAACCAAAAATACGGATGGTAATACTGGAATTATTTATCACAGAGGCTATTCTAGGAACTTCTTTGAAGTTTGTTTTATATCTTCCTTGATGGTGCAATTGCTTTATCTGAGGGAAGACATGCCCACAGAAAAATATGGTACCAGCATTAACTGAATCAAGATGGATAAAGTTATTCAAATACAATTACTGTCAGCAGAGGGAATGGACATGTGTTCGTGGCACCTTATCCTGACATGAAACATATGTTAGTATAGGGTTGTTAACTGCTGCAATTAAAAAAAGAAATTAGAAATGCATAACCAATTGACACATTTAACTGCTTAGGCACCCATTACTTTTTCTGTTCTCTTCAAGATAGAAATTTCTTATATATTTCACTAACATTAATTCAAATTCTCCTGAGCTTCTGCACTCATTTTACTGTATTAAAGCCTGCTCCTCATGGCTTACCTTAGCTTTGCCATCCTGTGCAGACATATACCCAACACACATGCTCTCTGTTGTATGGCTCCACAGAAACTCCACTATAAAGGAAAATGCAAGAAGTTACAAAAAGGCCTTGCTTTAAAATACAAGATGTAATTTAACAAGACTGGAATCTCGAGGAACAAATATAGCAAGGATAAAAAACAAAGAACAAAAACTACTTACCAGAGTAATTAAGTCTCAAAAGAAACAGCTAACAAAAAACCAAGATTTTCCTGACTATTCACAGTCACACACTGCAGAACTAATACCCAGAATGAGAATGTTACTTCGATGATATGGAACCTCCAAGATGAGGAATATCAACTGCAACTGCAGTTAAAAACTGGACCAACTTCTAAAGCAGTGGCCTATTCCACCCATGAAGTAAAAGCTGACAGAACTTGCATTTGCCTGCCCTGAATGAACCTACAACAAAAGCATCCTACAACATCCACAGAACTGAGCATAAATATATACTATAAATATATACTATATATAAATAGTATGTAACTATCAATAGGTAAAGGGGGATTTGTGGCTTCGCTGCCCAAGCAGGATACAGGAAAACATACAGAAATAGTCAAGTCTGCAATATGGGAATTGAAGATACAGAGCAGGCAGAAAAGACATCTGGTAAAAGCAAAATTATCCTGCAGAAAAATCAGGAGAGGTGTCATGGAATCAGAGTAACATGCACAAAAAGAAAGAAAGATTTCTGGCAAAATTAGAGCAAGTCCTGGATTCCAAAGAATGCTGAATTACAACAGCAGATGCAAACCCTCCCTTTCTTTGTGAAGAGTGTAAGGAGCACCAAAGGTAAGAGAGGAAAGAAAGATGAAGAAGAAACCCCTATCAAAGCACTCTCAGGTTTGATTACCTGGACTTCCAGCACCAGGTATACAACATCAGCTCTCTGGTCCTGCACTCACAGCTAATTTAGGGTATCAATGTTAAACACCATCTGTCGTGCTTGCAGTGATAATTATTAAGAAAACTAATCACTGTTCACAGGTATTGTCAATGCCTGTTAATCCAGTACGGTGCTGTCCTGAAGTCTGAAAGTGTCCTGATTTATCAATTGTTTAACAGCCTGTTCCAGTGATCTTTAACTGCCTGATACATATGCAGGTATCTGTATGTACACAAACACCCTCCTACTCAGCTGCAACACAAAATTCAGACAAAGAGCACATTATTCAGATGTTCAGCTCTCTGTCAGTGGAGCTTTACAAACTGCCACACTGTTTTCTTCCTGCTCTCTGTCATGGTCATTTTTCTTTGTGTTCATAAAGTCCATAATTTGGAAGGGGAGAAAGGAAAAAAATAGCTGATCAGAATTCAAGGCATTTCACAGAATTCTGTGAAAGGTTTAAAAACACGCACTGAAGCACAAATTGTTCCTCTGGATTATGGGAGGTATCTTACCTGAATTACACAAGACGTCACGAAAAGATATTTCCCCATATTTCTTTTGAGAGTGACTTCCACATACTGCAAAAAAGCATCCCTGGATGGGTTTAAAACTTTTATTTATTCCTATTCCTCATGTTCCTTTAAGGTGGCTGATGAAGGTCACAGCATGCTGAGCACACTCATGCTTTGAACCACGTCCCTTTGCATGGCAATTAAACCAGAGCAGGAGATCAAAGGTTAGATGATCCCAGCAAGACTGGAAGATTCTGACAGATATGCAGATACCATCATAAAAGAAAAATGAACTGCATCGAGGTGTGTGCTCTGCTCCCCCATAACAGATTCATGACTGATACCACCAAAGGTGAGTCAAAAGCTTTCAGAGAGTGAAACGTATCCAGCACAATCAATGTGTGTTTGATGGGGCCAGCCTCCCCCTGGCACCCCAAAGGCTCCACCGTCAGTGAAAGCATTTTTTTTTTTTGAGACAAATTTAATCCCATCTCTCAGTTTTGAGAAGTTGGGAAACAGTTCAGGCCAAAAACCCTCAAAGTATTACATCTTTGCCTTTGATAACTACCAAAAGTAGCCTGTACTAGCACAAACCTTGGTTATTGTTAGCCATTACAAGTAGTGGAACTGCAATGAAAATGCTAAATTACACGTGAAACATCTTCAGATAAGTATATTTTCAACCATTTAAAAAGTCACTTCCTTCCCATTTGTTTCAATATTAGAAAGAAATAAAGATGATCCCTGTAACAAAGACATGAGAGCTCCTTATTCTATACACAAAGTTTTTCAGTATTAACCAACTTTTTTTTCAGTCCAAACAACACAAATTCTACATATGTTTAATTATATATTATCTCAGCATACATTATAAGGCAGAAAATCTTTGTGGTACAGAAAAAGTGCTGTGCTACAGCTAATCTCAATGTTATTTCAGTGCAAAGAAAACCAAAAATCAATGGACAAATAGTCTTTACTTACGATGTATGATATATGGGGATTTTATAAATTAATTTTTGAGGAAAAAGATGCCAAACCTTCATTAATAGAATATGTTCTCTTACATGAATGACAAACATTAAATGAATAGAAAAAATTGTCTCAATTCCAAACCTCGGGAATTGAAGGTTAAGTTGATCTTGTTTGTTCTTACTTAATCAGACTTGCATTTTCATTTCCGTAACTTTTTTTTTAAGGATAGAATTTATGCTTTAGGATGCTGTTGCACTAGATAATGTCACAACTGGGTAAATAATAATAAAGCAGAGTATTATACAATGGAAAAACACTTTAATTCTGGTAACATAACCCAAATCTATACTAGACAGGTCAACGTGACCCAATAAATAAGCACATAGCTCCACATCTGAGGAGCACCACAGGAAAGGAGATGGCACAAGTGTCATCCTGAAGTAATTCATATGCCCCTAGTGCCAAATTCCTTCCCTTAAAGAGGCTTTACTGTCTCAGGGTTGTATTTCCACCCTGTTCTGCTCATAGCCTTCAGTTTCCATCTGTTTCTCCCACACAAACCACTGGACAGTTTTCCACAATACACTTTTCTGCCATAAAGCAGCAAGATAGGGACTGTGTCTCCAGGACAGAAACAGGGCTGAAGGGATGTAAAGCCCTTTTGGAACCAGCCAGCTACTGGTGGAGGCCAAGTCCAGACTCCTGCTGATTTCAGCACAGCAGCAGAAACTCCTCTTTGGTGCAAATGCAAATAGTAACTGCGACTTATCTAAGCCCGTTTTCCTGGCCATTACCAAGAGTAAACAACCACAAACAACTTCCCTTACAAATTTTAAGTGTATCCTCCAAATTCACAAATTTTCTTCTGCAAAAAGGAGGAATAAAGAACTTTTCAGAAAGCATTTTTCACATAGAAGCTACTGAGAAGCAGTAAACAGCTACATTCATTACCCTCAGCTAAAGAAGCAATTTTTCCTATGAGGAACACATCCTGCCTCGCCACAAGCAACTATTATATTTATGCCATAGATTTAGAAGGATCCCACACAACCCTCTGAATGACAATTCTGCTTAGAAATAATGAGTCAGAAAGAATGCTCTTTTCCAGAGTTTTATTAGTATTAGCCTTGTTTGTTCCCTATTTTGCTTTCTAGATTTTTATTATTTCAATTTCAATTTTTGTTCTCTCTGTGGCTTTCAAACATATACAGAGATTTTATTTCACCCTTCACCTTGAGGTAGCACCCAGCTGAAGTAAAAATGAGTAAGAATTTCTTACCTAGTAAAGTTGGCTTTTCCTGTGAGGATGCAGGCTCTGCTGAACACCTGCAAGAACGGAGAACTATCACACCTCCGAGTACACCATCTTCATTGGCTAGGAAAGGTGAACCTGGGCAAAATCATTGGGGAGAATTATTTGCAATAGGAAGAGTTTCTTGGGCATTTCTTTTTTTATTTGACTTTCTGCCTTCCCCCTTTAACCTTGTCACTAAGGGTTGAAAAGGCTGACAGGTCAAATAGTGCTTTTCCAAAAGCATCGGTTCTATTTTTCCTAGTGTTTCAAAGGAATAATTTTCTAGAATGTTAATCTACTAATCCACCAGTAATCAAGAAAATGAAGTGCTACATGGAATAAAAGAAACATATTGAAAATTACATTTGTGACTGCAAACCTATTTGTTCATGGATCAAGGAAAATATAATAATGAAAAATGGAGTGTCAAGTTGAAAAAAAATGTGACTTAATATTTGGTTCTTACTGTTCTATAATTAATACAAAGACATATCTAAAAAATCACGTAAATTTAGGTCATTTTTACAGTTTATTCATTTTTGCCAATTTAAAGCCCTTTGTACAGAGACACCATCAAACTGCTATGCAGTTTGATGAATACTAGCAGAAAAGCCCTCCTACTTTTTACAGTGGCTTTTCTGTTGTTAATTTAAGACACAGAATATCAAAGTCTTCTATCAGAAGCTGGAAAAGCTTTAAAGTTAGCTGAACCAAGCCTAAGTGTTCTTTCTCTGGTTTGCAATTTGAAATAAGATTCCTATAGCTTTAAATGTGGAAACAATGGTATAATTTACACACAATTTAAAATGTCTTGAGCCACAAAATTAATCAAGTTCTTGCACTTAGGGCCATAGACATCCTAGTTACACATCTGCATTATACTGTCATTTAAAATTGAACATACAATTGCAACAGCCATTTCATGTAATTATCTTCAATTCTTTCTTTTAAATAAATTAGTGTACAGACACTGTAATTTCCCAGCCACAAGAACTTTAGAGCAGATCTATTCATCAGACTCCTTTAACTTGCCCACAACTATTTGTATGATTAAAATTACTCCTTTAATGCAAATAACAACAACAAAACAGCCCAATAAAATCCAACTTCAAGCTTTACCATAAGGAAAATGAAAAGCTTTATAGTGTTTTCTCTGAACATTAGAGCAACCACCTTAGAAAGCGATACAAGGTGGTCACTGCAATAGAAGCCCACGTTGCAGGAAAATAATAAATGCATTATGCTTAATAAACAGTAATATCTTATTTGATCTAATGCAAACAGATATTATCTTTAAAGTGCCACTTGCTTTGTAAAGGAACTATTACCAGTTACACCTCCTGTATTACTCACTGACTGCGACCAAATCCCTGTGAAACAAGAATCCAGCCCATGATAAGGTAATAGATAACAAAACAGGAAAATATGTTTGGTTAAAATAGAAACACAACACTTGAAAAGTTGTGAAGAGTTTTACCACCCAAGTCAAAATCAGGCACTTCAAAGATGTCTTGACCTGAACTTGGTCTGCAGACCCAATCTTACACTAAACTGCACAAACCATTTAGGCTCTAAGCCATTCTGTGGCGAAAAGTCCGAAAAAGTTCAGACAGAAAAAGTTCTGGTTTGTTTTTTAATAAGCAGTTTCTCCTTCCCTTTCAAGATCTGTGAAAGAGTCTTCCAAGGTTCTAGTGAAAAATATTAATTCACTCTTTAATTAGAATGGTTTAAAATGTTCTCCTTCAGCAAAACATAGGCAGCAAACAGTATTCACAGGCCACAGTAAAACACCAGGACTGTATGAATGCACATAATACCAGACAGCAACGACTGATTATAGTTTATAGAGTTGGTGCCACTGAAGTCTTGTTCTAGAAAGGCTTCCATTAGTTTAATCACTTTTTTTAGGGGTTTTGTTTCTCCCACACTCTGAAAAAAATAGATGAAAGAGAAGTCTGTAAATAAGCTAATTACATATTTCTTCATTTCAAAATCTTACAAGGCTTAGCAGTATATTTCTTTTCATGAAGAGAGTCTGCAGCAAAACATGCAATACTGCATTTTTATCAAAATTCTTCAACTTTTGCAGGGATTTCTTTGCAAGAATGAAATATTCATCTTCAGTGAAATACAGAATGAGAAAAGCAACCACCCAAAGCAAGTGTTCTGTGAGACTTATTTCAAAAGAGGGTTTAAATAAATAATTTAAGATTTGAGCTTCAAGCACATAAGATGAAGTCTTTAGCTTACAACTTCATACAAAAAGATGCTCGACCTCTACATGAGCAACTGAGAGCCCCAGTTCTGTCAGCATAAATAGCATTTATTTACTGACATTAAACATGCTGTCCATTATATTGCCCTAAATATGTACACAATTGTTTTCTGAATAAATTACTTCCTTCACCGATTATACACCATGCAAGCTTTATTACAAGTCCACAAAACTCAAAGGCTTTGAAGACAACTCATAAGTTGGAAAACTGACTGTATTAATTCAGCCTTTGCTGCAGTACACCGCCACCCCACTGCAAGTAAAAAACTCCAGAAGAGGATTAACTCAATAGCATTGCACCTGATAAAAGTGTGATAAAAGTCTTAACTTCAGCACTCATAAAACACAACAGATGGGCAAGACACTGACTTCTTTAAGAATGACACAGGTTGGGCCCTTGGAGTCAGAAGAAATGTTGGTTATGTCACATGAAACCAGGTAACACTGCACCAACTTTGTAACAGTTCTACTGGTGTTTAAGAGAGATGAATAAAGTGACCTAAAGTGACTTGTAGCAGGTAATTTGAATGGAGTATTGAACCAAATGTCTTTAAAAAGTTTGTGTTTTGCAAACAAAGCAAAGATGACGGGAGACATTATCTCTCCTACAGACAAAAACATAGCCTTGCTTGCCCTTTTGATCTTCTACACCGTTTCATCATCACCTGCACAATGAGCATGATTCTGGAAAGGTGGGAGAAGTCTGAAACAAGACCATACCCCTTGTTTTCATCTCCAAACACAGGCAGCAAATGAAGACACAAACACAGCCACTTGCACCATCCCACAATGGTTCAGGATCTTCCCACCCACGCCCCTTCCAAGGGCCACCCTGCTTCCCCATTTCTGTTGAAGGCTGGCATTCCCAGAGACATCAGAAGCAAATTGTGTGACTACACCCTCACCCATCCCCAATGCCTTCAGCAGCAAGCTCAGCTAATTCATCTCAGTGCAAAATCAGCAACAATAGAGTGTGTGTCTCCAACCCACTGCCTAAGTTATGGGGAATCAACCTCCAAAAAGTGCCAGCAAAAACCAGTTGCCTACAATAATAATATTAAAGTATTCTATGTTACAGTAAATTCAGGCTGTTTCTCTGCTCTTAAAAATCAGACCCTAAGCCAAATTAAATCCATGCTGAACAGCATATTGTTTAAAAGTTACTTATTTCCCAATTAAAGCCATTTTTCAAAAATGTTAAAAGAGGGATTCAAATAAAATACCTTTTTTAAACAAAGATCTTTCTAGATATGCAGACTTACTGATGATGATTACAATTATGCTAAAGAGTATATTTTAACACAGCAATACAGTGCAAATGAGTAGGTCTATGGTAAGCAAAATCCTAGACAGCTGAACACTGTGCATCCGTTATTAAATCTGTAAAAATAATGGTACAAAAGCATTATTATACTTCATTTCTAAAGAGAATCCATGTACCATACATAGGAATTAATTTGAGTGTTCTCAAAACGTTGTGAATTCAAAGGTTAGGAACATATTTTATTCATTTTCTTCTAAAACTCATTTTGTTACAGCCAACCCATTGAGAAATAACAGTGCAGACTTCTGTAAAAAATAACAATATAGGTAATGACTTTTTAAAATATACATTACATTTAACTAGTATTTAAAGATGAAAAGGTGGAACTGAAATACTGCCATGCATATTAAAGGCAGAATGGTTTCTCAATAGAAGGAAAAAGTGATCTGGCTCCCACCTCCTACACCATTTTTTCTCTCTGTACTCTTCAGAAAGACAGATTTTTCCCGCACAAATTCAAAATTTAGTTAAAATAAAACCAAAATACGCCTGCTAGCCAAAAATACTGTTTTCCACTGCAATAAGATAGAATTGCTAGATAAATCTTTGATCTAATAGCTTGCTAATGACAAAATTACAAAAACCTTGGGCTTTAAATATAATTTTAAGTCTCATGAAGCTCAGTGTTCCTGTTCCCAGTCACACTGGCATACCACTGAGGAATGTGGCATGAAAAATCCAAAGTAAAACTTCAACTGCAGCATTAACTAATAAAGTTAGCACTGACTGGCCACACCAGAGAGAAGGGGTAGGAAAAAATGAAACAAACCCCGTATTTCATTAGTTTTGGTCTAATCCTCACCTTCTCCAGGCACAAAACTATATTTTACAGAACACATTTCTCTCCTTCAAAGCTCAACTACTCTGTTATTGCTATGTGACACATAGAAAGCATTATCACGTTTTTATTTACGTATTTTGTACGTTATTAATCTGTAGCAATGGTCTCTCAAAAACAAGCAAACAGGTCTTCACAGCAAGTCCACAGTCACTGATCCCATTCAGCTCTGCAAGAGCAGCCAGAACTGAACACCACAACCCAGGTTCCAGCCACTGATCAGGGACAGAACATAGAGATTTCACAAGTGGTCTTAAAGAGAGATTAAGAAAATGACCTAAAGTGACTTGTAGCAGGTAATTTGAATGGAGTATTGAACCAAATGTCTTTAAAAAGTTTGTGTTATGCAAACAAAGCAAAGATGATGGGAGACATTATCTCTCCTACAGACAAAAACATAGCCTTGCTTGCCCTTTTGATCTTCTACACCGTTTCATCATCACCTGCACAATGAGCATGATTCTGGAAAGGTGGGAGAAGTCTGAAACAAGACCATACCCCTTGTTTTCATCTCCAAACACAGGCAGCAAATGAAGACACAAACACAGCCACTTGCACCATCCCACAATGGTTCAGGATCTTCCCACCCACGCCCCTTCCAAGGGCCACCCTGCTTCCCCATTTCTGTTGAAGGCTGGCATTCCCAGAGACATCAGAAGCAAATTGTTATGTTATTTATCTGTAGCAATGGTCTCTCAAAAACAAGCAAACAGGTCTTCACAGCAAGTCCACAGTCACTGATCCCATTCAGCTCTGCAAGAGCAGCCAGAACTGAACACAACCCAGGTTCAGCCACTGATCAGGGACAGAACTCAGAGATTTCACAAGTGGCAAGGCAAATAATGACCTCAGCATTCAGCCTTGCTCTGGAGAAGCTACAGCTACAAGTGAAGAACATTTTTTCTTCAGCATCTCTTGTGAATTAAAGCTCTCCCGTGATGAAAATTGCTTCCTCCAGCTCATGGGATTGACAGGAGTTGTTCACTTCTGATTCGGTGCCTTTTTTTCCCTTCTTGTAGTTACTGCACAGAACCATTCTAGCACAGATTCAACACTAAGCTGTAAAAGAAGTGTCTTATTTACACTTACCCAGCTGAAGGATGAACCAGCTGTTCATCAGATGTTTTACATTCATACTCCTCCATAGCAGAGAAACCATTACCAGCTTCATTGTTTGCATCAGCTTTCAAAGGCTTAAAACTTGGGTCTAAACACTGATTGTGGTGTGGTGTAACCAATTAAGTGCTTCAGCATCCCCCAGTTTTAACAGAGGGCAGCTGAACAGTTCTAAACCTTCTTGTGCACTGTGTCAGTGAAATTCTGACTTTTTCAGGTCAACAGCCTATAGATCACCTGGGCCACTGGACTGTCAGCTTGTGTACAGAACGGGCTGAAAGTGAAGCTGTTTGCCACTGCTTCTGCTGTGTATTCCACTAAACTCCAAGGTAACAATTGAAATAAACATTAGAGGAATACAGCAAGCACTAAATGAAGCCTGCTTTTAATTTCATGCACCATTATTTGCTGAATGCTTAAGCACAAGCTGTCTCAAGTCAGAGGTCTTTGTATCTCATGATACATTAAGTTACAACATCTATATTGAATTTTTAAAGAAGCTGCAAAGGAAAACACCTGCACTTTAAAACTTTACAGGGAAGATTTTAAGAAATACTTAATTTCACAAATATTAAAACTGAGGATACCACAGACCAATAAAATCCCAATACTTTTGACATGAAGAAGCATAGGGAGGACTTAGACAGATCCTTGTGGAACATCACCACGTGTTTATGAAACTTCAGGATCACTTCATTCTCTTTTGAAATCTTTTCCTCTGAGTCATGGAGAAGCATAATAATGCTTCCATAGTTTGTTTCCTCTGCTAGAAAACCCCAAAGGATACAACAAATCTTAGAGTGATGCAGCACAAAAGGAAGCTATAACGTATTTTAAAGTAACTATAACACTGTGCAATGCCAATCACAGTCTTGTTACTGTTCAAGTATGAGGCTTTTTCCTCCCCAACAACCATAACTAATAACCAGGAAATTCATATTCTATGATTCCTAGCTGTCCAAACTCCTGCTCAGAAGAGAGGATTTTGACACTAAATTTCTAGAGGAGAAAGTGTCAGCGTTATCCTTCTGGTATTACCTTTCTGCAGATTTTGCTCAATTGAAGAACAGTTTAAAAATACAAGAATAGAGAAACATCTTTCTGCTAAGGAAAGAACAAATATCAGATTCCAGCTATGTCTTTCAGCTCATTATTTTCTAATACTTCATAAGAAGTTTTAAAGTACCATTGGTATCGCTGCCATTGTTAAAAGCCCAGATTTCCCGCCAGTGAGATGACACAAATATTTACTCTAAGTCTACATTCCACAACCTTGGCTGCATTTGAAAGTAATGATGAGTAACAAAATTCTCTGTTCTTCTGTTTGGAAGGTATTTGTGTTTACAGAACACCATTCTTCAACTGTGAACCAACCCTTTCGTGCTCTTTGACTAAAGATATGGAGCCCATTCCATTTACATGAGTCAAAATTTAATTTCTCTCACCTCTGACTCAACCATCAGTTGTGCATTCTCCACAGTGAGCTGGCTCTGAGAAAGGATGAGAGAAGCACATCTGACATGAGTTTGCTCATCACCTGCTGTTTAAACAGCACTCCCTGGCTAAGCCAGGCATTCCCTAGCTGGAAGGATTCCCAGGGCTCTGCAGAGAGTCCTGTAAACAGGAAGCACCAATCTGATGGCAACTGCCCAAATCAGCTGTTCGTTCCCCTGATACAAGTCACACACATTTTGTCTTCCGATAAAATATTCTAGCTCAGCTTTCTTAAAGGCTGGGTTTTTTTCGGCCTGGGTCCATTATAATTCTGGTGACAGTTTGACAAGAGCACAAAACAGGACTCTGAGGAAGGCAAGGGAAGCATTCATGCCATCAGCAAGGAGTCTACCAGCCCATTTTATCCTGCTTTTTCACAGTAAGAAATCCTGCCCCATACCACACATCCTCTGCTGTCAACGAGCATATCACCTACGAAAAGCCACAGCAGAAAAACCTATTTACTATAAACCTACTGTTTGAAGTGTAATGCACGTTTTTAACTGTTGCACTGTATTTGCCACATATAACTTTGCATTCCATCTTCAGAATTGCAAAGATTTCCAAAATTTCTCTACCAGCTACAAACGCAATACTATGTCACATGTAACCAGCAAAATGTATCTGGATTTTGATGTCTGGATTTTGATGTCTTCCTTGATCAGTCTTCATTCACAGGACAGCTGAGCACAACCTAGATTTTATGTTTTCTAATCCAAGCACTTCCCCTACACACAAAACGAAGGTGGCTGTGTCTTTTTTTCCCCACATCAGCACTGCCCAGAGCAGAACTGAGCAGACAGTACATGTTCCTGCTGTCAGGCAGCAAAAGCTTGCAGTGCTAAGTTTCTGAAAATACAAGCCAGACCTGTCCTAAAAATCAAACATGAAACTCTAAAAAGGAATTACAAAGCATTTATATAAATGTTATATAATTTTTTTTTTAATTTTCTTTTCATGAAGAGCATTAATTTCATCCTGTCTCTCACTCTTTTCACCTCCTGCTGTTTAGCTGGGTTTAGTGTGTTTTCCCAAGGCAGTAACACATCACACTGTTAGCCTGGTACCTCTGTCTGTGCAGCTCCTCTTTCTCTGCAGCTGATAGCTCAGGTGGAACAAAAACTTCAGCAACATTTAATATGCTCTTATCTCCAACAGAAACATTTTCACATTTCCAGTAAAGAACACAATGTATGTATCACATAGGAGCCAGTTAACATTTTAAATGAAAACATCTGTTATGCAAAGTGGTGGCAAAATATGTTTGCATTAAACAGCAAAAGAAGAATTGCATTTTTTGCTAACCACTACCAAACAGAACAAAGAAAACCCAGAAAACTCAAAGCAACTTAAAGAAGGCACCTTTAATTAAAAAAATTTAATTTTGGGGGTTTTTGAAATCAAGAAATCAAGAAGTTGCAAATGCTTTGCTTGCCAAAACCAAGGGCATCAGTCCCTGGGACCCCAAAAGGTGTGTACATGTCCCTCTTTCAGTTCTAATTAAAACATCATAAAATGAGCTTTGCAATACAGTGTACAAGTATTATGTTGTCCGTAAGAAATTTTGAAGGTGAAAATTGTCTGTGGATTCTAAAGCTTGAAAATTTTTAAGGGTTATGAAGACACTGCAAGTCAATATATATGCTAGAAGTTACACTGGAATTTTCAAAAGGGCAAGATTTTATGGTCATTTTAAAATTCCACATTCATATTTTGCTTATGACTTGAGGAAAGAAAACAAGATCTATATTTACAAGAAATTGAAGACATATTGCACCATTCTCTTAAATCAAAGAAAAAATTGTCTTTTGAACAAAGGCTATTTCACTTTTTCAAGAAATTAAATTTTATGATGTAAATAGCAAACCAGAATCTGTCTGTCCAAAGAATTTAATTAGAGCACAAAATGGTTTTGAGGTCTACTATTTTTAAAAGGGTTAACAATATGAATAATTTTTACTAATGCTCCTAACCCATCAATTCTAAAATATGCAATTGTACACCACAGCCCATGATTCAGACAGGAAATTCTTTCTTCAAACCTCTCCGGGTATTCTATGACTCACATAACAATTGAGGTATTTCCAAGGTTTTTCCTTTAAATTTCCTAATATATTCTTCTGTAGTTTAACATTTTTCAGATGTAACACAACACTAAATCTGAAGCCAACTGCAACACAAGGCTTCAACAGAAATCACAAGAACAAGTATCTTTATTTACTAGAGTTACTTGCATTTTCAACAATGCTGAGTGACATTTAGGCAATTGGGACCATATACTTACCAATAAACTTGTTTTGCATAGTCTCTAGGAGAGCTTGGTGGGCATCCTCTGTTTGCAAAGCACATGAACATTCTCTGGCCAGTATGGTCCGGACAAGGTGCTCTCCACAACCTAAAGAAATATTAAGATTGGGAATAGTCATAATACAAATATCACTACGAAGAAACCCTGTCATTAATTTACATCATCACATTAATTTGGCTGTGATGATGCAAAATAATGAGAGTTTCTTAATAGCGATGCATATGACAAGTTTCTGCCATATATTTTTGGTTTTTAAAAAGGTTGACACTGAGTCACTTAAAAATTCAACTAAGTTAGTGGTTTTCTCACAACTTTCCTGAAATTTCGAGTGCATGAAGTCATAAACCAAACAAAAGCTAAGTACAGAAAGAAGAAACAGCGACACTGCCTCTGACTTGTCATCTCTATCCAGACAGAATCCTCTTACTAATCATTCTCCTGGGAATGATCCCTGTATGCAGCTCTTCAAACTGAGAACAACTTCAGTGACACAGGAACTCCTTTTACATGACAGAATCTTCTACTTAGTCCATATGATTCAGCCTTTTTTCAACAAAGGAATACACGAATTCACACATGCTTTTTTGCCAAAGTGGCTGGGCATTGGACTCCTATACAAATTCCTGTAATTTTCAAAGGTTTATCCTCAAGAAACTAAAAAGCTTCTGCAAACAACCACTTATTGCCTCAGTGCTTTCTGTACCCATCCCCTGAAACCTATTTTTGGTGAAAACAAGCAGGTCATTACTGCTACTCTTGCTCTGTAGGAACACTTTCACAGCTGCTATTTTTTTCTCCTACACCCTTTTCCCTTCCTGTACTGTGCTTTGGAACATTTTTGGCTGCAGCCAAATGGCACCATGCATGTTTACTGGATCAACTGGGGTTTTCTGGGCAGGAAAACCCACTGCTGATACCTTCTCTGTATAGACCAAGGTCATTACACTACTCAAGCCTCCCATTTGTTGACATTTTTTCTCAAAGGCAGGGAAGGAGACAAAGCAGCTAGAAGAGGTCTAACCAAGAGCCAGGTGAACTGTGTTATCCATTCAGGACAGAAAGAAAAACATAACTAATGTAGAGTTGTAATGTGATAATGATCTCAAATTATCTAAATGTAAGTGACTACACTTCGATCAGATTTGTAACTTATCAGGGCTTAAAACTGCATTAGACACCAGAATATGAAGAGAGAAGTCAGATACAGTCAGTTCACAATTATATATAAATATTTCTAGTGTATTTCTCACAAACATGACAAGATGACGCAAGCACTGGAACCATTAAAAAAATCTGCTATAATCCAGTTGGACTTATTAGCTCAGGTACAGAACTACATAAATACACCTACACAGCCTCCAGAAACAAATTTATGGCTGGAAACAATCTAGTTGCTTCCAAGTGGCAGGGAGCTGGAGCTGATAAGACATCAGACCTAGGCTGGCTTCAGACAAAGGCAGCTCAGTCTCCACGGGTAACTCTCACTTTACTGGAAGCACTAACAAGCCCAGAACAGAGACACTGGTTAAAGCCAGCCTAGATGTGGCACGAAGAAAAATTTAATAATTAAACCCAACCCAAAGCGGCTCCAGTGCAGCCTGCTGAGTCCCTCATCACTGTGCATATGCTGAGTTTAGAGCACTGACTGGTTTGGGTACAACATGGCACAAACACGTTGGCAGGTCTGGCACTGTGCATTGGAGCTACTCACAGACTGGTTCCTTGTTCTTCTCACTGTTTTTAAGCCCTAATTAACATGGCAACCTACTCGAAGAAGCTCTGTCTCTGGCTACTTGTCACACAATTATACCCTTCCCCTTAAATGCACAGTGAGTTTCCACTGTTCTTCAAAGATTGCTAATACAGAAGGAAAAAAAAAATACCCCCCATGTTTCAAAGACGAAAAAAACCAACCAAACAAAAAAAAAACCAACAACAAACAAAAAACCACCCTCTGGAGCACTATGGATGCATTAGATGTCAGAGAATCAGGCCAGGGACCAGATTGCTGAAAAATTCCGTACGTGTATCCCGAAATCCTGCTATGTTCAATCATCAAAAAAATACCTTGGCCTTCAGTTCTATGCCCCTGCTAATGGGCAGCGTCTCCTGATTAATACAATTCAGCTAAACTGAGTTGTTTGAAGTGGGACACTTTGGCATTGAATCTACATGCAATCAGCACAACAGAAAGACAGAAAATTCTCTGTATAGCAAACAGATTGAGTAAAAACCAGTTACAAATTTAGAGGAAAATGAAAGAGCCAAAATACTACAACAATTACAGAGCCAAGGGAAGTCGTTCTTGAGAGCACAAGGGGAAAAGTGTTTTCATTGAGACTGTCAAGCTCTCAAGTTATTGAGAGAAGTGCCCTGGTTAGGAGATGATCTTCAAGAGGCTCGTGCAATAGAGCATCCTCTGCAGCTGCTTACAGGAGGGTCAGTCCATTCCTTTGCCTCATTACACCCACACCCCAAAGCTTCTGTCCACAACAGAACTGTGAGTTATCTGCTATTTTTTCCAGACAAAGTGATGAATGAAGAACATGAAAAAACCCCACAAAATGCGTTTTACCCATAGATCACAACATGGACATAATTTTTTTTAAACTAAGAACCTTTAATCACTATGAAGTTTTGCTGTAAAGAGCAAAACTAAACAGGCATATGCTCCAGCAAAAACTGAGAAAGCTGTTTTTTTCTTGAAAAAAACTGTTAGTACCTTTAAATATAACATGCAATACCTTTAAATATAACTATATGAGTAAGAAGCATGGGATTTAGAACAGGAATCAAACAAATGAGACACAGAAATCAGAGTGAGTCTATGCATCTCCAATGCATCAATAAAACCAGATGTTACTACTTCACAATTTTCAAGTATTTCCTAAATTGGCATCAAAAAAACAATAGCCAATTTTTAGCATGACGTATAATATTATTTCCCCCCTCAAGAGAATGACTTTATTGAAGAGTTCCCATAGCATTAAGTCTGCTCCAAAAAAAATTCGGAGAGAGAAAACTTAATATGGGTTAAGAACAGCTGCAGCCCACTGATGTGATCCAGGATCAACCACAAGGAAAGCAGCTTTGCAATTCTACTAACACATCACACATCTCTACATCCCCACAGACAAAGTCATTTCTTTTTGTCATATTTATGTCAACCTATAAGGCAGCAAACTAACAGACTGCTGCTGGCAGTGTACGTAAAAATCTTTCAACACATCAGTTGCTGGCAGTCTGCAGGGACAGATAACCAAGGAAAACAATTCCCCCATTTGGAAAAGAAAAATTTGTTACTGCAGTTTTTGATGTAGGAACATCTAATTTTGAAGAACAAAAAAACTAAAACAAAAAAAACTATGCAGTGTTTCACATACTTTGACTAGATAAAGGCTGAGAAAAAAAATTACACTTTCTATTATCTCAAGTCAGAACCAAACTTCTTGGAGGTTTAGCAGATCTATACATCTCTACAGCCTCAAACCAGGGACACACCGTAGATAATACTAGGACTAGACACAAAATGAATGCATACATTACTACAGCAATCAAAACTGATTTATAACTTACAATATAAAGTTGTGGGTTCAAATTTATAGTTCCAGTCACTTTAGTCTAACAGCATTAGCCAACTTCCAAAAAAGTTGTATTAACATGACTCAAGACAGCAACTACACTGAAAGCTACTTGAACACATTTCCAAATCATGCACACAAGTTGATGAAAATGTA
Organism: Pachycephala philippinensis; assembly: GCA_013397055.1. NCBI lineage: Eukaryota > Metazoa > Chordata > Aves > Passeriformes > Pachycephala > Pachycephala philippinensis. The sequence goes on from VWZT01016880.1 coordinate 125,841, forward strand.
AATCTGGTTCATTTCCTTAACTATCTCACACTATACTACGTTTAACTGCATGTGTTAATACATTTGGCATTTCTTTCACTGAATAATATTAAAACCAAACCAAGAGAGACTCCCACTAAGAATTTTTTTAATTCTACAATAAAGTCTCAAATACATTCATTTTAGTAACTTTCCTGTAAACAGAGTTTAAATCATTTTATTATCCTTTCCCAGTTCTGATGATGACTTCTTCAGTAACCTGAAGCTCAATTTATTTCAGAGATGAATATTTTGCAATGAGAAATGCTTCCCTAAGACTTCACACATGAGTGACTCAAATGGAGATGACTAGCTGGAAAAATTTACTGTGTTAAATTAGTGCTTCACACTGAAATAACTGTTTCATATAGTAAACAAATTATTTTCCTAACACAGTAATATTTTGCAAACACCATGCTGCCTACTTGTAGCTCCTCCGCTGACAAAAATACTACTGTTGGAACTGCTGTTGTCCATGTCTGAAGGGCTAAGTACAATTGACTGCCTTCCTCTAGGATTGCTACTAGCACAGGGAAAAATGCTTTACAGAAAACGAATTTATAGAGACTACTTTGATAAATCACGCCTGACAAATTTGGTGACCTTCTACAATGGGGTTACAGGATCGCAGGGTAAGGGAAGAGCACCTGGACTTGTGCAAAGTATTTGACACTGTCCTGAACAACATCCTTGTCTCTACATTAGAGAGACACGGATCTGATGGATAAGGAATTGGTTGGATGGTCACACGAGAAGAGCTGCAGAAATGGCGCAGGATCCAAGTGGGCATCAGTGATGTTTGTGTTCCTCAGGGGCTCCTGCTGTTGATCTCTCTGTCAGCAACAGGGACACAGGGGCAGAGAGCACCCTCAGCAAGTGTGCCACTGACACTGAGCTGTGAGGTGCGGGCACCACGCTGGAGGGACGGGATGCCATCCACAAGGACCTGGACAGGCTGGAGAGGTGGGGCTGTGGGAACCACTCAGAGTTCAACAAGGCCAAGAACAAGGTGCTGCACCTGGGCCAGGGTAACCCTAGGGTAATAAAAACCTTTAGCAGAGCAGCTTTCAGCTCTCACCAGCAGTTCGTGAGAGCTCTGTCCTTTCATATGTGAAACTATGCAAAACATGGTAAGTTTTCTGTAAACTGACTTTGCTAATCTTGCACCTGCAATTGTGATACTGACTGGGGAAATGGGTGATGTGAGAATTGACCAATCACTCTGGTAGGTAGTTAGCTAGAGGTCCAATAACCTCTTGCCATTTAGGTGAACACTAAAAGAACTAAACACATAAAAACCCGTTCTTTATTAATTAAATAATTCCTTTCTGCTGACTACATTCGTGTCTCTGAGTCCTCCTTTGCCCCCGGGCCGGCAGCAACAGCAACATAGCCCCAATCACAAACAGAGGCTGGAGGAGAACGGATTGAGAGCAGCCCTGAGGAGGACTTCTGGGTTTTTGGTGGACAAGATGCTCAACATGACTTGACAATCTGTGCTCACAGCCCAAAGAGCCAACTGCATCCCAGGCTGCATCCAAAGCAGGGTGGGCAGCAGGGGAAGGAGGGGATTCTGCCCTCTGCCCTGCTCAGGTGAGACCCCACCTGCAGTGCTGCACCCAGATCTGGGGTCCCTGGCATAGAAAAGATGTGGACCTGTTAGAGTGGGTCCAGACAAGGGCCATGAATATGATCTGAGGGCTGGAGCACCCTATGGAAACAGGCTAAGAGCGTTGGCTTTGTTCAACCTGGAGAAGGAAGGGCTCTGAGGAGACCTTCTAGCACCCTTCAGTACTTAAATGGGATACAAGGAAGACAGAGAGAGACTTCTGACGAGAGCATAAAGTAACAGGACAAGGGGGAATGTCTTTACAAAGAAGGAGGGTAGATTTAAATTAGATATTAGGAAGAAATTCTTTACTGTGAGGGTGATGAGACACTGGAACAGGTTACTCAGGAAAGTTCTGAATGTGCCATCCCTGGAAGTGTTCAAGGCCAAGTTGGATGGGGCTTTGAGCAACCTGTTCTAGTGGAAGGTGTCCCTGCCCATGGCAGGGTGTTGGAACTGGAGGATCTTTAAGGTCCCTGCCAACCCAAGCCACTCTAAGATTCCATGAAAAATAAATAGATACACACAGACAGATATTTTGATGCAAGTTGCTAGCCTCCTAGATTAAGGGGAAAGAATATACAGATTCCTAAAGGCTCCAAAGGTATATGGCAACAGATTCCTATGGCAAGGGAAGGAAAGAAGAATGAGGCTTAATAGCCACAACACCTTTATTTTGTAAACAAACTACAAACACAAACAAAACTCTAAAAGATCCCAGAAAACCTGTCTTCAACCAGAAGCTTCTATTCCTGACTGAAAATTACTTGAAGACCATATACAAAATCACTTGAAGATCATACAGAAACATCAACACTGACTTTCAGTCACATATCTTGGATCATGCCACAATACAGTTTTTAATGCAGTGTTTCTTTCAAAGTGCCAGGCAGACCAACAGCGAAATAGAACTTCCCTTTTCTGTGGGTATTGCAATGTGTAATTTCTGAGAAAAATACAGTTTTACCTCCTATTCAAATATTCCTCATTGATTACTACAGGATTTGCACAAGAACAGTCTGGGAATCTACAACCTTTTTTCTTTATACTCTTTTCTTCTGTTATCCTACTACAATTTAGCTGTTACGGGTATATCAGTAGTTCCCTCAAGTTACTATTTCAGCAGTAGTAATTTGCTAGTTAGCCTATGCACAACTTCCACAACAAGCAAGTTACTAGGGCAGTTTTTTGTGATGTTTTTATTTTTTAAGATTGTTAACATCTTCAATTTTTAGCTATTATATTAGATACTATTTTACACTGCATACGGTTCTGAAAAAAGGTAAGAAATCTGAGCTGTAATTTTTAAAAGTTAATCTTCCTGTACCAAATAGTAACTAATACTCAATTCATAGGTTATATAAACCTTAACTTGCTACAGACTTGGATCTTTCATCTGAGCTTCATGCAAAAAACTAAGGATTAAACCACTGGGTTTTTTCCTCAGCATAGAGACTTCTCAAGAAGATTTCTGATGCTTGAAATAACCACAACAAGAGGAGAAAGAACCCAGCACAATATAAGCTGAACATCCCATACAATGCGTGCTCTGCATCTTATAAAGTTCCTCCGATGGAACCAAGATGGCAAACGAAAGGAAGGCCTTGTGCAAAGCCACGGCCTCCGAGCAGCGTGTCACAGAGAAATTGTTTTTCTGCTCCTTTTGATGGGAGATGCTTTCAAGTCAGGAAATTAGAAACAGGTGTGCCAGAGGGCACACACACATCCATGCGCCACACTGAAAAACACGCGTTTTCAATTTTCGGACATGAAAGAGGCTCCTGTTGAATGGAAGGAGAAATGAAAATCTAGTTTGCTTTCTGTGAGCCATAAGCAGAGAGCTTATGGAGCTCTGACAGGCTGCCGGAGCCTGTCTAGCTATGAAACACACAGTACCTCAACACAAAGTGTTGGAACTTGTTTTAAAGGAGTACAGAATGGAAACTTGCATTACTCACAGTCAAGAATGGAAAAATTAATCTAGTTTACTCCCCTGCCAAAGTATGACTCTTCGCTTTTCAGAAGCTAAAGACAGAAGTTACAGATTATCTGTATTTTATCATCTATTCTATGCGGCAGAGTCTGAACCTGGCCCTGTTGTTTCTGTCCTGTAAAGCTTTCATGTTATTTTCAGTTCAATAGTAGTACCTAAAGTGTCAGTTAACAAGTTAAAGAACTACTATTTCTGCTTTATTTCCTGGATAACTTCTAGTTATGCCTAATGGAAACACAGTGAAACCTGTACTTCAGTAAGCTCTGCTTGTCATTTCCAGCATCTCTAGGAAGAGCTGACTAAAAACTTGCAAGCCAGTGATTTTAAAAAACAAAATACAGTACAATAAAAATATTTAGTTGGCAAGACACTGACAGGTAGTTACATATTGAAATAAAATTTTAATGAAGACATAAAGTGCTGCAGTCTAGCAGAATGCACTACAGTTTTAAATTAAAGTTACATAACTTTCAGCTTCTCTTACTCCTATCAGCTGCTGTATCTTGTCTTCATACTAGCAGGGGAAATTTTTAAATTATTGACCTACTGCCAGAAAAAACACCTGCAAAGAAAGTCCTGTCCAATTCCTAAAGCATTGATCCTAGAGGGATCAATGGACCACATTCTTGCTGCAGACAGAATATTCTTAGATGATTTACCTACTAAGAAAATGCAATGGAAATTTTCCAAAAGGTTGAAACTTTAGTAAATTTGGGCAGGTTTCAAAGACAACAAAAGACAAACTCAACATGCAGGCAAACTTGTGTCTAAAGTATTTTCTCCAAGAAAAGGCAGGAAAACACTTACGCCTCTAAGTTTTTAATATGGGAAAAAAAAACTAAAATCACTCTAAAGAACAACTCATTCAGTTTTTCTACAATTTTACAGGCAGGGAAAAAAAAAAACAGTTAGAGAGATACAATGCCAAATGAATGAATCCTTAAGTTCTAAACAGTGGTAAATGGCAGATAATTTATTTTAAAAGCTTTTTGTTTGAGTTATTATGAACAAAAAGAATTCCAGCTGTACCTCCAAGAGAGGTTAGAATGAAGAAAAAATGTAGGTCGCTTAAAGAGGACGTACTTTCTACATTCTTCACTATGTTTAATACATTTTAAAAGATTAATTTCAGTTAAGCTGTAAAGAAAGAAGCAAACTCTTTTGCCTAGGCCTTCCACAGAAGCTTTGCTGCTACTGATCTCTGTAAAAACACTACACCTCTCCAAACTACATCACTTTTGTCACATAAAACTTACAGGGAAGGAAGTAAGACACGAGCTTATGTGTTTGCTAACTAAAGGTTTACAACCATTTACTCCCAATCCCAGAAAAGTGTTTAAGACATAGAAAGGGAGTTCAGTTTGCCACCATCTCCAAGTCACTTTATACCCTTGCACCTATTTCAAGCCACTTGGGCAAGGCACAGCAACAGGGCCAGGACTAAGTGTCCAGAGCAGGAGCTAAAGTGCCCAGAGCGGGAACTAAAGTGTCCGGAACTAAAGTGCCCAGAGCAGGAACTAAAGCATCCAGAGCAGGAACTAAAGTGTCCGGAACTAAAGTGCCCAGAGCAGGAGCTAAAGCGCCCAGAACTAAAGTGCCCAGAGCAGGAACTAAAGTGTCCAGAGCAGGAACTAAAGCACCCAGAGCAGGAACTAAAGTGTTCAAGAACTAAAGTGCCCAGAGCAGGAGCTAAAGCGCCCAGAGCAGGAACTAAAGTGCCCAGAGCAGGAGCTGGTGCTGCACAGCTGCTAGCCCAGGTTACAAATGCACTGTTCCGTGAGCACTGGGCCTTCCGCAGGAGGCTACAACTTCCACAAGCCCGTGCACCTTCAAGCTTAATAGGTATTATAACTTCAAATCCAACTGAAATTCCAAGAGCCAATAAGCACTCTATTGTATCCATGCAGTTCTGCTTCCCGCCAAGCCTTCCAAAGGCAATTCAAACAACCGTTCTGATCATTCTGAGGACAAGCTTTGAACACTGCAGTACTGTGTTTAATCGACCACTTCTCAATGCTACCATTCCCACAAATCATCTCTGCCTGGGGCTTCCTCTCTCTCCTCCCAGACCTGTGGTGCTCGTGAGTTAGTTCACACACCACATGCTGCAGCACCGAAGCCTCCCACCTGCATCTGGACGCAAAGGCTGAATGAACTTTTGACAGAAACATTCACTTCATAGGTAAATACTGATCTGTCTGGAGATAGAGCTCTTCTTCCTCCAGCCTACCCTCTGGTTCACAGTAACAACGACATAACTCTTCTCCACATGCAGCTGCTTCATCTGTGATGCATTAAATTACCTCTTACTCCCCAAATCTTACAGGACCAGACTGATTTTGACAGATAATACATATGCCTACAAAGAGATTAAGTGTATCATAATATCTATCTCACATAGTGCAGCTCAAACAATCTGTACAGGATACAAGATTTGCATGTGAAATTCCTCTGGGCATTGGGAGCTTGGACTCAGACAGGCCAGACAGGCAATGCTGCACTTGTGTGTCAGATAAGGGCTAGTAACACATGCAAGGTTCAAACAAGATTTATAATCACATTATAAATGTAATTCACAGGCACAAGTTGCTCAGAGAAATTGTGGATGCCCCCATCCCTGGAGCTGTTCAAGAGCAGGCTGGATGGAGCTTTGAGCAACCTGTTCTAGGAGAAGGTGTCCCTGCCCAGGGTAGAGGGGTTCCATCCATTAAGGTCCTTACAGCCCAAACCATTCCATGATTCTACAAAACAGCACCGGCCAGGTATCCACTCACTGGATCCTAACACAGCCACTACTGCCCTCTACACAAAGGAATCACAAAGCCAAAGTTATGCATTACAAGTCAAGTTATTTGCATTCAAGCTTCCCTGAAAAGCATTTACTCCGTAGATTTGCACATCGCTGCGGTTTGTTTGCAAAAGGAGTTTTCAAGTAGGAATCTACAGATCAGTGGCTTCTGTAAGGAGACCACAATGCTGGCTGAGGGCAGAGCTCAACAACCAATTTAACAACCACAGACCGTCTCTGCACAGGTGTCATTCCTATTCCACATCACCCATTCCATATTGCCTGCAAAAGCATCCACAAGACACACAATGGTCTGGAAAGAAGGACAGATGTGAACACCGTTTTATCAGGAAAAGGTGGGGCAAGGAAGAGTGAGTATATTTATTCACTTACTGATGTGGATTTCAAAAACAAGAGAAACCTCCTTGAGGAGGGGGCTGGATTAGACCTCCAGAGGTTCCTTTCAAACTAAACAATTCTGTGATTCTTCACAACACAAAGTGTGCCGTTTTTCCTTCACGGCATGATGCATTATAAATACAAATGGATATCCAACACGGCTTTTAAAGTACTATGATCTCATCTCTAAAATGCCTTTATGAGAATAGAGGCCACTGCTTTTGTTGAGAGACCTTAAGAGTTTTTTAGGATCTTGGTGAATTCACGAACACAAGAAATAGTTAAGGAAGTTGACACAGAATAAACACAGTTTGTACACGTACTCCTCAAACACTGTTTTCTCTATCTGATTTTCATTCCATTCAAGAAAAGATTCTGTGCAGGGGAAAAGAGCAAGACATCACTGAAAGACTTTTGCCAGACAGAATCCTCAACTACACCTCATAAATAAATCTGGTATGTCCAGAAATCTGCTATCCCTGCTACCTTCTCAACAAAACACAACTCTGGCTCAGCCCTGAAACCAAATTATATTTCTTAGCATGCTTAATTTTTCTTAATGAGCTCAATGTATTTCAACGTTCTACTCCTTCTTTGGGATTATAAATTAGGTCGTATTTAAAATCTCCCTAGGATAACCTATGTTATCGAATAGTCTCCTCAAATGTATTTTAATAAAAGGTGGAGATTTTGCAGCTTTGTGTCACAGAATTTCTGCGTTTTGGAAATAATGCAAGACCTTCTGTCTGCCTTCAAAAATGCAATATTAAAGGTTTGCTGGCTTCAATGGCTGGAACCTAGACACAAAGCACACCCATTCTTTGTATGCTTTCTACTCCCTGCTGTTGTAAAGATGAAAGAGATGCAAGACATCCTTTCCAGTCTCTACACTTCCACTCAAAAATTCTATTTAGGGTTGCATTTTCAAAGCATCCTGCATTAGCCGTAACTGTAATTTTACATTTACCTTTACATTTATAGTTATGGTTCTGTATACCCAAAGAGAATTACCATTTTTCAATTTATCTCCCAGGAAAGATACAGCCTGCCTGTTACCCCAGCAGTATTACTTTTGGCACAGTTAGTGAATGAATATTCACAATCATCACGGATATTCCAACTGGGGAGGAGATTCAGTGTCACACATGATATTATTTTGAATGAGAAGAATATGCACAAAGTCTTTGATTCCTATTATGCTCAGGAAAAAATAGGAAATGTTTTCTTAAAGCACAGCCAAAAAACGGACTATTGTTTCTCCTGCAGTTGGGTTTTGTTCACAAATGTTTTCCCTCCCAATAATACCCATCTTCCTGTGTTTACATTCATATACCAACAAAAAACATCCACCAAAGGGCTCCAAGCAGCACTACGAGTGTGGTTCTGGCCTCTTTTTGGGGGGAGGTGTGGGGGTGCTTAAAGGGGAGCCTGCTTTGTTTGTGTCTGTGTGCACACATGCATGGAAAAGCTTTTAAACACCACAGATTTGGCTTCTACTACATCGATCCAAAACCCAGTTTATACTAAATAAAGGCCACCGGTCATGCTAATCTCATTTAACAAGCTTTCACTCCATCTCTACCACCACTCCTGCCTGGAATGGCCCTTGCACTGTTATTAAATGCCACAGTTCAGTTTGCCCAGGTATCTTGGCTATGCCTGCAACTGCAATATGCTCTGAATTTCATGAATTTTAATACTGGTTTTGAGATACTTAAATTCCTGCAATGTTTATCCTTCAGCTCCCAATAAAATCCCATAACCATTTTTTCCCAACTAAAATATTAATTTTGATATAATTTGGCGTTTATACATCAAAATGTCTCAAAAAATTGATGGGAAAAAAAATCACAAAGGCTTTAGTTGTTTACACAGAAACTGAATTTGAGACTGAGAGCTACAGAATAAACCTTGGATTTAAGCCCCCTTAAATTCACTGTCATTCCTAAGTCCCACCATCTCCCCCACTTTGTTTTTAGAAAGTCTCCATCTTTTGATTTCAGTTGTCCCGTGCCCTGTTAAACTATAACCATAAAATACGAGTTTTACAATACCCTGTATTTTGTAAACCTTGAAGTAACTTTTGAGAAGCCAAAAAAACATAAAAAAAAAAAATAAAAACAAAGACATTGTGGTTAAACAACAAGGCCAAGTGACTGTTAGAAGTATGAAATTACCGTACAAAAAGTTGAAGTCATGCCCAAACAAGTTCAGAACCACCACCTTTGGCACATTCAATATAAAAACACAATAAAAATAGCCAAAAATATTTAAGAAACAACTTGCTAAAAGGCATAAGAACTAATACCAAATCCTTCCTGAACAGGCAAAAGCAGGAAGCCTCCCAGCAGCCACAGGGCCAACAAATAATGCCCAACCATTGAAAGAAAGCTACAGGAACTTGGAATTACTTTTAAGTACTTGTGTGGTGACATCTTCCCCCACCCTGCTTTCTTTTTTAATGAGGCAGGTACCAAAAGACATTGAAGCTTCAGTTGGAGGATTTTAGAACAAAATCAGTAAAAATTCAAGAATAAAGCCTACTGTGTTATTAACTGTGGCATTTGAACTAAAACTTTTCCAAGGAAGTTTCTACAAAGGTAACCACAGAATAAAACCGTTCCCAGCAAAATTTAGATATCTGGTCTTCTAAGAACAAAAAGAAATTAGAAATCTTCACAAGTCACCCTGACCTATTAGAACAAATATATCTGCAGTTTATTATAAAGTCCCAATACCACCAATTGCCTGGATAATGCAGTGCAGGTGCTTTTCCCAGTCCTGTACTTTGAATTACTATTCCAAACTCCCCTTTCCCCACACCACAGGTTTTCCCCAACCTGTTCCGTCTCTAGTTGATCATCACTTCCAAGACCCAAAGATGTGAACAATTTCTTAAGTATGGAATGAAAAGAGTTTACAAAACTTGACCCCTCAAAATTGCTTGTGTGAAACTAATGTCAAAAAACATCCTTTTTCATGACTGAATATATAGCTTGATGTAACAAACTCTCAAGGCTTGAATTTCTATTCTCAGCTATCACTAAAATAAACTTTAAAAGTGTAAATCAGCACAAATGGGAAACCTTTTATTTCCCAAAGAATTGTTCAGCTAAAATTACTTGGTTTAACACATATTCTTACCACATGATTTTGAGGGTATTTTTGATAAATGTTTAAGGGAATTATAGCTGAACTTTTTATTCAAGATTTTTTTTAAAATTCCAAATGTGATTTGATGAGTCAGCTATTCTCTGAAGTCATTTAACAATAAACATTAAACATTACTCAATACCCACAGCAACCACAGTCTAATTTTATTCTTTTTTTTTTCTTCTCCCCACACAACGGAAAAAAATTCCCTGTAGAAACTATTAGATTTATGCCAAATCTATGACTCAAGGACACATTAAAATAAATAGACATGTGAAATTGAAACAATAAAATGTTATATTGTGAAAACCACAGAAATTTAAGCTGATTGTAAACTTCTTTTACGTACATATTTGAAATACGTTTACATACAGGTGTAAATGTCTGAATGTAAAATGAAACATGAAATGAATTTGCATGTACACAGTTTTTATTTATACATAACATGCAAGTTTCATTTGTTGCTGTTTTTTTAAAAATATATGTCCACACAACACCCGTTTGGAAACCTCCAGGAGGAGGGTAAAATCACCATTACAGATATAGTCTGGTCGAGTTTTAGTCACATCAAGTGACAGTGGTGATATTCTATTTAAGAAGCACTGTCCATCTTGGAGCTTTCTAGAGTTTAGACAGTACCTTTATTGTCTAAAAATTTAACAATGATATATTTTAATGCATTATTCTCTTGCTTGGCCATGGCAGTTTCACCTGAATATTTGCAGATGTTTATGCCCCCATTCCCATCTCCTGCTGTGATCCAGCCAAGTTGTAAGTTTCATTCTTTCAACTTTTCCTACAACTTAATTTTTCCATCCCTTTACTCCTTAATTAAATTCATGGTTCACATTGTTGGATGTTCATATTTTAAACAAGAGTCAGGCATCAATATATTTTAGAACTGCACTGAACATAAAGTACATTATAAAATAAAACATTATGAGCTTCTGAAATGGAAAAAAGAATGGTATTGATTACAGAAGAGTTCTCACTTCCTGTAAACATTTCTATCTCCCTCTCTCTCACAGACATACACACACTTACTTTAAAGGCAAGCCAGAAACAAGAGTTTAATTAAACACCACTAGTCTGAATTTCAAATCAGTGAATGAACAGATGGCCACGCTTCACAGCGGCCAGCAGGCCACTCCAATTAACTGGGACTGGGATCAGGGTAGTGTCATGGAAGCTAGAAGGTTTGAACCAAACAAATATCCATGAATGTGTTTGTGACAGTTATAAATAGTATAGCATTGAAGTATTTAGCACTATATAAAAGTGGTACCAGCAAAAAGAGAGAAGGCTTCTATTTCAGGCCGTCATTAACTCTACTCATCTCCTGTGAGTGCACCGGGACGCTTGTACTCAGAGACTTCAAATCCAGCTGATTTCAATCAATTCTTCAATCCTTCTTTGCAAAGGACAGCTTTAAAGAACTAAATAAACTTGTCCTTCTGAGCTTTTCCACAAACAATCTCTAATATTGGACTTATGCTCACTAATTAATATAGTCCCCAATATTTAAATATATCAGGTTACATAGGTAAGCATTTATTAAACTAAAATCAATACAGTGTCCCTTGAGTAAGAACACCTTCTGACACTCCTGCATTCAGCAGAACCATCCCTTGAGTAAGCACCAAAAAGGGACATTTGCTATTACTAACATTAAACTTAAGGGTGAACATCTACAGAAATTTTCAACAGCTCAAGACAGATGCGAATGCAGGGGAAATAAAAGCAACACAGGATATTCCTGATGCTCTTCAGCCTCTATCAAATTTTAATTCTGCAACCTGTTACCTTGCTTGCCCCACCATTTCTGCATCAGGACTCTAACTCTGCGTTGCCCATGGGATACAGCTGACATTACCTGAATGTCACCTCTCCCTGTACTGAATGCTGATAACTGTGACCACTGAGCAGTGGGCAATACCATAAATTTTGCAACCTGACTGAAGCACTTATGAAAAAGTGTTACAAGTAGTTTTTCTGATTGAGGCTGTTCACACAACTAATGGGAGGGGGAAAAAAAAAAAGAAAAAGCAACTCGCCTTAAAACTTTTGTGTTCTGCAAGGCATCAGATGAACACAACATTTCTGTGTGTCCAGGTCCCTGGGCCTTCCAAGGAGAACAGAAGCTCTCCTAATTCTTACATTACTTTCACAATTGCTGAATAAATATTTTCTGGTACACTTATTCCAGTATTTTGTTTTTGCCTTTTCCCCTTCCTTTCAGAAGGAAAAGAGAGATGAAGAACAAATTCACTTAAATACTCATTTCATATAGTAATTAAATGTTTTAGAGGGAAATACGCTGCATGTAGCATTTTTGTATCCAAAGGACCATCTGATTACCTTAGTCCTTTCTTTACACAAGGCTTCCATTCCCAGAGGCATTCTGCATTTAATATGATATTGATAAGCACTTTTTCGCAGCAGGACAGGTTCCTCAACATCTAACAAATAGAGCACGTCCTTTCAGTGCAATACAAAACAGGATAAAAATTCCCATGGTTGCTAATTAAGTAAAAAGGGCAATATAAGCAACCAACAAGAGATCAATTCATGGATTTAAAGACAATACTGACACACACATACACACAAATAAATGAAACAAATCTAGAATATAGTCTGGAAATAATGTTGGTATTTTAAATTTGCAAGCAAATTACAGAGAAAGATAGCAAGTTCATTAAATATTTATAAAAGTAGTAAATACCTGAAGTACTCACAGCAGTGGAATAAGGGTTATGAGCTCCTGTATTTTCAGCCCAGCAGCCACAACCATAAAGAGCTGCCTAAGGAAAGGAGCACATTGTTCATAAATTTTAAGTGCATGAGATTTTTGGTTTATTCCCTTTCCTTAAAAGAAGAAAAATGAAAATACAAAAACAACCTCAAACCAACAACAGTAACAAAAAAAGAAATGCAAGAAAAATCCAAGTATTAATACAAAAGATAAATAAGAATATCATAACCATATTGTAATTCCACTCCATTTTGCTACATCCTTTTACTATTTTTGAGATCTGAGTGTTTGTCATAGATACAGTAATCTATCCTAGCTTAACAGAAAATGAGGGTAGAGGTAACCCTGTTCATATAAAGTCTCCTTCACTCTGCTATTCATAAAAAAAAAAAGAAATCTTAAATATATTTCAAAAGAGAACTGCTTTTTGGACAGTGGCAAATGTCAACCAAAAACACAGCTGTACAGCACCGGAGTTTAAAATTTCTGACGCACCTCAAAATTCCCTAACAGCAATAAGGTGATACATCATAAATACATCATTATTATTAACATGAACAATAAATAGAACTATACATCATTTACAAACATAATCATAATTATAAATAACACATCATAAATGTGTTATGATGTGTTCTTTTATTACTTTTGTCCCTCCCTCCAACTCACAAGATCATTTAAAAAATTAATTAGGACAGCTTCCTTAAATATTGAGAGAAATCTTGTTTTAAGACTCTAAGCATTTAAGAGACCATTTGTGGTATTAAGGAGGTATTTAAGCCCATGAAATTAACTTGTTGATGTCTCTGGCAAAAGGCAACTAATTAATAATTACATCTTACCTATCACTGTTTTATCACACTGATGGAGGACACTAAGAACACTTGTGTATCAATGCAGTGAAAATGCATTTAACAGGAAGGAAGGAAGAACAGAAGTTTGCTGTCACAGCTCCTGCTTGATACCACACCTGCTTGTGACACTGAACAGGCATTCCCCCCCCAAAAAAAAAAAATTCTAAAAGAAAAAAAATATATATATAATAGTCACCTGACCAACTCTTCCAGGATGCTTCAGTGCTAAACCTCCACTGGAGACAGCAGCAGCGACATTTCCTTCTTGGTCAACAACAACTGCACCAACTGTATCCAACGTTCCTGAGTCGTTCTCCTGCAGGGCACACAAACAGAAAAAAAAACCTAGTAAAAATAGTATATTCAAGTCAGATCATACTTCTCAGGAGTGTGCAAGTGACAGGCCTAGCAACAAAATGGATTTGTTACCATGCACTCATACCCAGTGTGCTGCCAGAAATCTGCCCAAAATGCTCTTTTGCCTCAGACAAGACCTTAACAAAATTTCTCCGGTAACAAGAAGGTAATAAACATATCACAACTCATCCAATGCTTAGATCACCTGCTTTTACTCACAGAAGTGCCAAAAGTCATGTTTTCTTAGTGGTTGCCACTTGTCCACTAATAAATGATTCAGCAACTGATGCCACATCAAAAGGCCTTTCCTAAAAGCCTCAAAGTGGCATTTTCAGAGGCTCTGATCTTTAAAGATGTGTGATTAAAAAAATTGAAATTAAAACAAAATAAAACGACCAAAACAAAAAAAAAACCCCAACAACAAAAAAACCAAAACAAAAACAAAAACCAAAACCAAACAAAAAAATTTAAAAACAAAAAAAAAAAACCCAGAAAACACCCAAAAAAATCAATGTAAACAGAAAATACTGATATTATGACCAAGACAACAAATAAAAGCCTCAAGAAAAAAATCTCCCCTAGGACAGATTCTTTCCGCCAGACTTGTTCTCAGTTCAGGAATCTTTAGTGGATGAAACAATTTACCCTTTGCTCCCTGTAACTAGAGGGTAACTAGAAAAGCATCCTGACTCCCCTAAGAGCAGGGGTCTTTCTTTAGGTCCTTCACCCTTTCCTTAATACACCACATTAAGGCCCTCTTAGAAAAGGAGTTTTCCCCTCTCTGCAGAACCCAGGGCAAGGCACTCAGACTTCATGCTCCACCACACACACAGCATGCAGTGTACAGAAAATCAAACAAATAAACAAAACTAATCCATCACATACTCTAGATGCACACTGCTGCTGCACAAGCCTCAAGCCTCTTATATAGACTTACCCAGTGAAATAATGCCAAAGGTTATTAAGTTTTTCATATAAATGTGAATTTTCTAGACTGGAATTCAGAGGGAGGAACTTAAAAAAATACACCTAACTATTCAACTTCAAATTATCAAGTTCCCATCATCAATTAAAATATCCATGGGCATACTATGTCACTTATCAAGCAGGATTTTTAGTACTGCAATGCTGATGATACTCTGTCCACACTTCATTTAAGAGAAAACACTTGGGTTAATTCTGTGTCAGTTTTAAAAGGAAAAATATGCACTGCAGCACTACCATGTTCACAGCACTTTTCAAGCAACTGGAACTCCCAGGCAGGAGTTTCATCCTTGGCTTTCACCCAGAGCAACAATAAGTTTCTTCTCTGCACCCACACGTGGATCTTCCTTAGCAAGTTCTACACTCAGAAGCTGGCACCGACCATATTCAATGTGAAAACGAAAGGATGGATGTCCCAACAATAAAGCAGAGTAACTGCTTAAAGAGAGAGGGGTGAAAAGTTAGAGATCCGTGGTTTCAACTGGATCTGGGAAGAAGAGTAAGTTGTAAAACAGAAGAAGGAAGGATCAGGGAAAGTAGAAACAAAAGGAGTTTTGACGATGGGAGCGAAGGGGATAAAAAAAGAGCCAGCTCCCTTCCAAGTTGTAAAGATTAAAGAAAATGAAGGAGCCCTTTTTTAACATCTCATGTGCAAAAGTATTTCCCAACTCCCAGGACTCCCAGACACACCCTGAGCTAATACTAACCCAGTTCAAACAATGCAATTCAGTAGTTTGAAAAGATCTTAAGCAGCAGAGCAGGCTGCTCACTGGAGGTGCAGATTCCCATCCTTGGAAGTTTCCAAGATCAGACTGGACAAAATTCTTCCCAACATGAATTCTCTTATCATTTCTATGTGGATAAGAACTACTAATATGATACAGGTGTTGCTGTCTACCCCCTGCCCCCTTTTATCAAAGGAAATTATACACACAACAAAAAACTCAACAGACAACTACAGATATAAAAATCAAGCCCATCAAAGTTAGGAAATACCAGAATTAAGGCCATCTGTACAATCTTAATTCATATTAAATCAAACGTTTAGGGCTCCTAAAATGAACAGAAATACATCTTAGAGGGACAAGGTTCATTATGGATAAGTTTTTTGTATCAGGTCTAACAGCTTAGAAAAAATGTTTGCAGCCTTCTCTGCAGCATCTGTAACGTTCTCTGCTCGATCTGCCATCCATTTCCACATAGCTCACATGCATAAATACTTGCCTTCAGTAGCTAACTTACTAACTCCTTTTTTAAAAGATATTTTAATCAAAACCCACAACTATTTACAAGTATATGTTGCATGTAAAACTTTCTTCATCATTATTTCACTCCAAAGAAGATCTATTTCCTATCAGTATTTGTTGTTAATTCAGCAGTGCTTTGTTTGCTTTGACTTACTTTATTTTTAAATGGGGTAACTTACAGGCTGGAAATCTTTTCTAAAGGAGGCATCGCTAAGGGAAGGTTGAGTTGGCCCACACAACCTTGTGAAGGAAATCTGTGTCATAAAGGAATTCTGTATTTTTCTTCCTGGTAATATAAATTTGGTGTCGGAAGGCAGGAGCAGGGGGCAGGTTGTGATCAGAAAAAGAGTCACTGATATATAGGTGATGCTGTATTTATCCTTACTCAGCAAACTGAAAACCAGTGATGACCAGTTCCACTGCATATCCAATGGGAAAAATACATTGTCAGTATCTTCTGTGTATGTGAACTGTGCTGACAAGCCCATGATTTCTGAAGCAGTAAATAAAGAGCTCTGATATCACAATTTAACAAAGGACCTTCCTGTACATCTCCCTACAGAAAAGCATCACGTGCCTGAGGAGGCACTGCAAGACTGCACCTGCTGAGACTTCCAGTGTCACACATTTCATCTCTTCAAATCATATCAATGTGGAAAAATAGAGGAGCCTGTCCAGCCAGTGTCAGGACAATAAAAACAACTATGTTAAATGCTACCATTCACAAAGTCTAAAACAAGCCCAAACTTTATACAGGTCCAACAGGGACTAAACAAGATCCAGCTTGCTTGTCCTCATCTTTCTATTGACTTATTCAGATACTTAAATTTAAAAACGTTGCAGGTTCCAAAGGAAACTTGGTGATATCTGTTACCAAATTCTGTATCTGACTTCAGCTAATAATTTATACTTGTCCACAGCAAAACCAGTTTGGGGGTTTTAACAACGTAGTATTGCAACCTAAATATAATCTATTATGTAGTTAGTATTTTGCATGGAAACAACTGAAAGTCAGTGTTATAAGTCAGACCTCACACTACTTAATTTGCACCTTGCAACAGGAAAGGAAATTAATTTATTAAACCGTGGAACAAATACTCAAATTTTGCTAAGAACAAGCACACAAAACAGGAAGATGCTCATCTGCACAAATGCAGAGTTCTATCAAGCATTTTAAAAAAAACCTCCTTCCCTCATGCACATAAAAAAATTGTAAATATTCATCACTACAAGCCCCTAAGAAAGCAATTAGCATTTTAGGAGAGCTCTGCCCAGTGCCCACCGAAAGATTCTATATACAGGGCCTTCTCCCTCTCCACTTGAGATGGTTTTGAAATGCCATGAAAAGTAATTAGCACTAATCTCATCTCTGAGTATAACTAACAAAATACAAAATTAATCAGATTGAAGCAATTAACATTTATATGCTATTACCCAACTATCTAATTATACAAAGCTTGATGAACAGTCCCAGCCTTCCCAGTTTAACAGTTGTCTGGTGTGTAAAAAAGAACATTTTGTTTGATCTTCGTGTGCAAGATGAGGAAATTATTCCATACTGTATTTCCACAGATAAGTTTTGTCGTTTTGGCTTTAACTAGAATGGACAAAAATTATTTAGGTTTCTTTTCCCGTATAAAATGGATTTTGAAGTATACTTTTGAAATCTTTAAGGTATTATTATCAAAGATCACTTCCACACAAATGGGGGATGGAAGATTTATTTCTTAAAGGAAATTTCCAAACTGAAAGACTAAATAAGACAGACACTAGGATTGCCATAGTTGACTGCTACACTTACAATTACCCACACACAGACAAAAACATTTCCTAAATATGTTCAGTCTTAATACAGTAACTGAGGAACATGGAACTGTTGATTCCATGCATGTAATTTCAACTGGCGTGCACATGTGGGCACCTATGTTAAACTAGATAAAAACCAAGCCAGTTTTAATAAAACTCAAACTAAATAATGTTATTCATGGAGTTAAATACCTAGACTATAAAATACTAACTTAAAAACACTACTCTATTTTAAAAAATCATGTGTACTGGGGGCTCTTAGTGTCACTTACTCAAGTCTAGAAGAGGACAACTTTTTACAGATATGCTGAGATCACTTATAAAAAGTTTGTAATAGCAGAAGACAAATTAAAATTAGGGCTTCTAGCCAAACTCTGCAAAGCTACTTTCAATGACAATTTCCTCTGGTAAAAGACAGATTAACAGTAAGGAGACAAATGTTTACTTCTGGTATTTACTGGTGCTTGAGGGGAGAATTTGAGAATGGCATCTGGCTGAATGAACACATCATAGTCACCCCCCCATGAGTACGCTTAGTTAATTGTTTGTGTGTGAATTATTTCTTAGCTATGTTAAGTCAGTAAGACTCTACAACTTAAAAAAGACTATATTTTTATACCTTCAAAATTTGGTCAAGTTATTCATGGATTTTCCTGTGTGCAAATGCATAACCCTCTGCAAATCCCACATTGGGTGAACAACGAAAAATACAGCAAAGAGAAAACTCCATTTACTCAGGAAATAAAAGCCCTTTAGTAAGTTACACTGCCAAGTTTTTCCATACAAACTTCGACAACTTTAAACAGCCTCGTTCTTTTTGAGGTTGCTATAATTACATTTTTATTGAAAACTAATTTTTAAGCCTGTATTTTCCTTTTTAGCTGGTGACATTTATCAGTACCTCAGACTTCCAAGTAATTTCAGTCTGTTTTGGTCTGCAATGCTATCTCTTCACACTGGCCTATTAGTTTTGATCCCACTCGACTTCACCTTTGTTAACATCCTTTCTACCTTCTCCCCACTGCCTGCAGCACTGGCAACAGAGGCCCAAAAGCTCAGCTGCAGCACAGAGTTCAAGTGGGTGAGTCAAACCAGATACCAAAACAGCTCTGAAGTCCTGCTGAAACAAAGAGTCTGCAGCTCCAGAGAAGCACAGCTGATAAAAAAGGTACATGAGTATTTATCAATTAAAATAACTTTGACAAGAAGAGTTAACTTCCACTTACTCAAGTACTTAAATAGTTGTAAACCCATTATTTTAAAACTTTTGATCAGAGCACAGCCTTGACAGTGTGAGTTTTAGAGCAACAAATCACACGCCAAATCCTTGCTAAATACCGTTTTCTACCAGTTTGGGAAGAAATATTCTACTTTTTTTTTCTTTTAAAATTTAATTTTGCATTTCTATTTCATTTCGAAAAACTGCTTGGAAAACCTTACTTCCTGCAAGGCTGCAATTATCTTACACTCTGTGGATAGCACGGGAATTCCATGTTGGAATGGTATTCACCCCTGCTCCACGGACAAGACGTGCCCAGAGAGCTGCCAAAAGCAGCATGTTGTTACTGGATTACTTACCAGGGAGAAGAGCTCTATTTGATCACCTCCTCTACCTACCACCACTGGCCTTTGGGGATCTCCCACAAGCGCTGCACAGGACTCTGGAGCCCTTGAAATTTCAAATGGCAGGTCGGTAAGCTCATGCATTGGCATTTGTTTCAAGCATTGACTTGCCCCTTATTACGTGAGCAGCAACACTGCACAGAGACCCCTCCTCCCTCAGGTACACTTTCACACTCTCAGTTTCACAAGGAGGTAATGGAAAAAGTTCCAAAATGAACTAACTTCCACGGCTCCCCATCCTTAATTTCTTCACAGGTCTTCTTAGCTCCTTGAGAAAACAAAAATTAGCACCCTGCTAGGCAAAACTTCCTATCTAAGAACAGAGAAGTAAATTGCCTAATTCATCACTGTTTGCATTTGCAGACTACAGAGAATACACTTTTTCCTAATAATTCTCTGGGATTTATACCTTATATATGTCAACATATGTAACTACACAGTGGTCAGACGGCTTAGCAAAGCAAAGAGAAATGGCCAATCCGAAGGCCCACGGGCCCCAAATAAAAGCACAGGCATTTAATTTAATGAGCTATACTTTGATATTCAACAGTAAACACAGATACTGTGAATCAGATTCTCATAGGTAACAAAAGCTCTACATTCAAACTAGGAATGAGGTGAACAGAGAAATCCTGGTAGTTTTGTAGCACAAGTAATACGGGCCAGGTCAATGCCAGATGCATGCACAGATGCACATGTTTACCTACCTGATATTTCAAATTTCACCAATTCCAGTTCCATAATGCAGTGTGCTCAGGAAACATTAAAAAGTGGGAAACAGTGACAGAGATCCCAAGCTAAAGAAAATGTTTTGGTAAATAATTATCTGTTTGTGTTTACATTTGTCGTATTTCCAGTTCAAAATGAGCAAAATATCTTTCTTAGCACAAACAAGATATAAAGTGATGGTTTGGTTTTCAAATAGCAAGGCAGAAAGTTTTAGCTGCACTAAGTTATCATTATATCATCTAAACATTAAGATGGACAAAGAGAACAGGCTTCTGAGCCTACATCAGTCTTATCATATAAGACATGAAATTTATTAGCAATCAGCTGTAAGTTTAGGATGACACAAGAATTTGAAACAAGAGCTAACCTTTTCATTTGATTGTCTTCTTTTCTTTAGTTGAATGAGATCTGTTTCCACCTTTTCGGCCAACTCCAGCTTCCTCTTGTTCCTCTTAAAAGCTGCTAAACTAAACCCTATAAAAATAGTTCAAAAGCATGTAACTAAGTAAAATTTACTTAATTTAAGCAAATATTGATAAGTTGACATTTTGAAGGACACATCCCCCACTTCTTTACCGATGCGAAAAGCATCAATAAAAAGCCAAAAACTAAGTATTCAAGTTTCAGCACAAGATGTTCACATCTTTTCCTAAGTTAGAAAGTTCTACGATTGTTCAGCAACGGTGATGAGTAAAATATCTGGTAGAAACACGTCGTGAACACATGGAAGCTGGTCTAAATATCTTTGGCAAAGAAGCAGCACTGCACAGAAGAGAACAGAATAAGCAGCTTGTGTTAAAATTGTTTTTGACTGTTGACAAGTAAATAGATACCATGTGAGCTCATTCTGATAGCCATAAAATTATGCTAGTATTTTATTACCTTAATCACATATCTGTATGTTTATCCATATATTTAAAGCCACACACAAGTCCAGCAGTAGTTTCTGCTCCATAATCCAACACAGTCTAAAGACCACCTAGGTCTCAAGCAGACAAATATCTACTTTCCACATCTAAGCCCCACATTCTGAAAGGAAACGCTTTCTGAAGTGGACTAAAAAATAAAATTCTTATGCTTAAGAGACCAAAATGACACGTTCCCATTTTAGAAGTTGCAGTTCACGAACAAACTCCAGATATTGACATATTTCGTTTAAATTAGTTTTGACTCAATATCATCCCCAGGCTGTTTTAACATCCTCTGTGAAATGTAAAGAGGTGGGGAGAAAATGTCTTTTGTCACTTATTTTACCACACCAAATCAAGCTATTGGGAGAACAGAGCAGTTTGAATTTTTTACTTACACAACTAAGTCACAAATTCAATGGAAACTAAAAAGCACTGATTTTTCTATAAACTTCAAAACTTGTTGTTTTAAATGAAATTCTGAATACAGCTACATCACTATTATTCAGAAGACTGTAACAGCTGCATGAAGTCTAGTAATAAATTCAATATTGCAGAGCCAATGGAACACAGAGCTTTCATTTACAATTCTCACAAAGTACACAGACAGTGAGCATTTTACTTTGAAACTTCTCCATGCAGGTGTCTTTTAATCATGTTTTTAAGTATATAAAACTGGATCTTAAACTACCCATGGTTAGTTATTCAAGAATGTAACTCAAAAAGTAATGAAAAAGCTGGCACTTCTCTCCAAAAACCTAATGAAGACCAGTTTTTTAAAAATGCAAACACATATTAATCTGCCATCACCAAGAAAGGAATTCATTCTACTCTATAGAGCTGATTAAAGCAGCTACTCAGGACAACAATTTCTATGTTTGAAATGAGGACGAAGAGGTAAAACCCAAACCCTTCATAAGGGGGAGCAGGCAAAGAATCATTTTAGTTGAGTACTAATTGGGAGTGGGGAGAAACAAACTAAAAACCTCTCACAGATCAAGAACTGGGTAAACAGAAGTGCCCAAAATAAACTAATCCAGCACATTGTTTTTAAGAGAATTTTTAAACAGGAGAACTTGTAAGTTGACACGAGTTCACCAAGCACAGCAAATACCTACGGGCAGAGCCATAGGGGGTGAGTAAGAACGGTGTGTGGCCTTGGTATTCCTCAAAAGCAGGCTTTACACAGGGATAAATCTGCCTAAGCCTGTTACCTGCTGCTGCCACTGCCTCCTGCCAAGCTGGAAAAAAAGCAGACCTAGAGAGGCAAGAGGGTGCAGGAGCCCATAGGTGCAAACCTGAACAGGCTCCTCGTACTTCAGAATCAAATGTTAGCAGCGTCCTGAAACCTTCTGCATGTTCACCAGTTCAAATACGTGCACAAAGACCACATCAGACATAGAGAACACATGGACTAGTTCCTAGCTGCCCTGCCAGCTGCACAGAGTGCTGCTACATGGCCTCTCAGCATCTCCACTCCACCTAGACCTTGGTGGCATATTTATAAGATCATTTTTCCACAACACACAAAATTCTCCAAGCTTGAGAGATGTTTCATTCACTTAAGACCGCAGTCCCTAGCTAAGCAATTAATTTTCAGAGGTTGCCCTGTGCTTTAAGATTGTTTGTCTTTTCAAAACAAGAAAAAACCTGAAGACTTAACAAAAAGGATCTGTTAACAGTAACTTCTCCTCTGCACTGTTAATTCAAAGTGGTATCAGTAAGATGAGAAATACAGGGCAGAAAACACATCATTATTAACAAAGAAGTACAGATATCTTAGGCCATGTCAGACAGCTTTCTAGTAACACTTAATGATGTAGGTTGGAAGGGATATCAGGAACTTGTGTAGTCCAATCTCCTAAAAAAACAAATCCAATTTAAAAGGACTTGTCTGGTTCTGAGTATTTTCAATGATGGAGACTTCACAGTTCCTCTGGGCCTCTGCTTCAATGTTTGATCAAGCTCAGGTTTAAATAAATAAAAGGTATTAATTCATACTCTCTGGTTTTGTTCAGTTTACCATGAAACATCATACCTTTCCATACTGTGAGGGAACATCAGTCTAGTCAGACATACCCTAAAAGGGAAATTCTTGTGCTCAGGCTACATTCAACTTCAAAATAGTTATCAGGATTAACTTTCATCTGAAAGGTCGAGATTTTGCTTTAGCAAGGACTGATGAATAACAGCCTTTCATTATTTAAGGAAAATAATTACTAGCAGTAATTATCAATTCCTCTTAGCAGGATAAGCCAGATAAAACCTCCAAAGGGACCAAATAACCATGAAATAAAGGACCAGGTTACAACTCAAAACCTGGCAATTTTCTCCTCTGATAGTTTTATGCCCAACTTCAGTTAAAAATAAAATGTCTTGAATCTTAAATTTGATTTTTTTTCTCCCCAGAATAAGGGAATAAAGACTAAAGCAAGTGAAAGGCTGCCTGCCCTCAGTTTATTCCTGCCTTTTGTGATGTTCAATCTATGTAAAACCACTATGAATGCCATTAAAATGAACAGTACTCTCATCGCTTCGTCTTGGTATTCTAGTGACAAAAGAAACCAAAAAACACAAATGAGCTTCAAACTACACATATGAAAGATGAAATTAGAGTTTTCTGAAAACATCCTCTAAGTTTGGTCCTTGGCAAAGAACATATTAAGACATTAAATTAAAACATTTCACAAACTAAAATACAATCCAGGATTCAAATGTGCTTGGTTAACAACGCACACACAACATGGAAAAACAACCCACAGAAAACTTATTTTGAAAATAAGCACTATAGACAGAAAGAAAACACCTATACACAATTTGAGTTCATAGTTAACATTAAATCTAAAACAAAACCTGAACTTTGTGGTGCAAGGACACTAAGAAATTTCATTTGTCCTTAATGACAGTATAAAAACCACTGTCACCTTCTCCAACAAGACATTGTATTACAAGCTTGAGAAAAGGAAAGGGTCACAACACAGTGATGAAGACAGGCATGTTTTCCTAAAACAAATGCAAAATAGCTACATCAGCCTGATGGTGCCTGGGTCAAGGAGAAAGGGAAGTAAGAGAGGCAGAGCTTACTGACTGCGGAGGAAGCTAGAAAGAGAGGTAAGAGAGCTAATGGAATTTTAGCTTGAAAATTTTTGGATCACAGCCCAGAGGTATTGTTGTTAAAATCTATGGAAAGGTATTTAGTAAAACATCCTTTGATTTTGTTCAAGAATTTAGAAGTTTAGATGTAATTCAAACAAGTGCTTTCAGATAAAATCCCTGGCAATTACTACCCTACCCAGTAACTGCATGTACACTCCACGTCATTTCTTCAAAAACTGAGAATTGAGTCTTGGGAGCCACAGAGTACAACCAGCCCATCTGTTCTGCTCCCTCATTTATGCACCTACTGGCATAAATAAAACCTCCTCAGAGCTGCTGGGAGAGGCAGGAAAAAAAAAAAACAAAAAAGCCCCACAGCTTTACAAAATGACTGCTCATGTTTAAACACCCTTCTCAGGCCTCATCCAGACTGAAGACTTAATGACTGACAACCGTAGCACATCAGAACTAAAATATTATCAATAAATACTGTAAATGAGGTTGGATCTATCACACATCCCTGCCTTGCAGCACGCTGTGCCTCTTCTGGAACAAATAATCTTCAGGGGCCTGGAAACACCTTCCCGATCTTCCACATTTCCCCTTTAACCCCCAAGGTACCAACAGGAGTGGCCCACGTGTACTCTGCAATTTGGGTGTAAGTGTGCCAGACAGGGGAAGCACTGGGGGAAGCACTGGTGACTACTTGGTCACAGCAGAGTTGAGGCAAGTGTAGGGGTTTGCCCTTCTCCAACAAGACATTGTATTACAAGGTTTATTTACAAGCTGGAGGGTTTGCCTGGCTCAGTGACTGAGCACAGAGCAGGTGGAAGCAGCTCCTGCTCAACACCACTGGCCTGCAGGAGAGGTTGGCATCAGGGGATGTGGGATCAGAACAGGCACTTGGTAATATTTATCTGTAAATGCAAAAGAAAAATCTCACAGGCTCATCTCGCTCAAAGCTAAGACTGCAGCAGATGTTCAAAAGGTTCTGATGTTCCTGGATATCCTGATGAGAAAGGGCCACAAGACCTTCATTACATTATTAATTAGCACAAGATTCATCTCCTAAACTCTTACTGCTAGACAATAAATACACCTTTTTACAGGCTTTTTGCATCGTTATCACCACCTAACAAAGAGATGAGAAAGTAATTTTCAGCAAGCAGGTCAGTGGAAGAGATCATTAGTCTCTGAGTCAGTTCAGAGACTGATCTGTGTGCCACTTGTTTGCCATAAAACTTCCACATCATTTACTCATCTCCTGTACTCTGATCGTTCCCTTAACTCCTTTAACCATTATACTGTGTACAAGCAAAAATTTAATCAAAAATCTTGACAGTTCTATTAGATAGCGATACAATGACTAAGCACTTGAAAGATAACTGTATTCCCCATTCTACGTAGCTCTTCAGAACTTCTTCTTAGTCACCTTTCATAGCCCATTAGAAATTATTCAGAGAGCAGAGGCAAATGAAAAGCAGACTTGTCCTATACATGGAGTCCTTGAAACTACTGAATTGTACATACAGGCCTAAATACAACACTAAGACACCTTTTCATTTTTTAAATAATGGTACAATTGATATGTATCTACTTGTTAATTCTAGCCCTGTGTACTTTAAAGAGGCCTGCAGCTGACAGGCTGTTTATTAGAATACACTATAATTTCTTGCCCAAAGTTAATGCAAAACATTTTTACTAAGAAGTTCGTGTTTCCTTAAAATCCCCATGCTTTTATAAGCCACATCTATTCCCTTATTTATTTTCAGCAAGGTAGAAAATTTAGAAAATGGCTATGTGAACAACTATATTTTCAAAGAGAGGTAGGAAATACAAATTTTTAGCACCAGTACATGACAAAGTTCAGGAGAATACTCAAACCTTCCTGGTTACAGTAGTGGAACAGCAGGCTGGGAACACAAACATCAAATACAAACTTCCTATCACATGCATTACAAATTATTGTGCAGCTAAACATTACGCAGCCTATAAGTGTTCAGCAATCCTTGTATGAAATCAAACTATAAATTGAAAATACTAAGAAAACTCCAGGAGTATTTTTAAATGTCTGAAATAGAGCTAGAGCTCTGACCAATCATATAGCACCCCCTGGCAGACAGTGCTCAGAGTCAGCTGGCAGAAGCTTTCTGCATTTTATCTTTCTATCCCATATTAAAAGAGAATGCAACTATGGGAGAAGAGAATTAAAAAGGAATATACTAGCAAATTAGTTAACCCACAAGAATTCAAATGATCTTGTGAAGAATTCTGTTGAGCAGTTGCTAAAATAAATGACACAAATGAAAACAGACAGATGAAAATAAATTTCTTTTTAACAAAGCTATTTTAAAGGACAAATTAACACCATTTAGGCTTGTGTCGGGACTAAAAGACTACTAGAGATAGTTTCCATGTTGCCATACTTTGACAGAAACAGCAATATGAATGGGGGGAAAAGCCACTTGGCAAAAGTCTATTAAAAAATAGCCCATCTCTTAGAGCACTACTCTATAGATCTGTTCTTTATAACACAAACTCAGGGTAAACTGCTGCCTGACATAGCATTTCTTACTACTTCCTGAAAGACATCTCTTTTTTCATCAAGCAGCCTTTCCTGAGCCTGGAAGGTTTTCATTCAAAGCATCTTGTGGGCACTTTGGCCCCACCTTTCTCCTGGGTACCTTACAGCCATTCTCTTGGCTGCACTCAGCTGTTCCCATTTCAGAACAGCAAGGGACCTACAAGACTATCTCCAAATCCAGGGAGGATTTGCATCATGTATTCAGATTCCCCAAGCTTCCTAATCAAATCCCCAAAACCCTTGAGTTTCTGTCCAAATCTTTCATTCTCCCCTTAAAAACAAAGAAAACGTGGTCTGAGCCACTGCCTGAAATTCTTGGCACAGTTCCAGCAATATGGCAAATGTTTTTCTTAATGCAATAGTAATGAAGTAATGAGAGAACTGGGAGTGAGTGAGGTGAGATTTGGGGTTTTGGAGGAGAGGCAGGCAATACTGGGGGTCAGTAAGCGCACAAGACTTATCCAGAAAAGACTCTCCCTCGTTAAAGAATCCAAGCAGCCCTAAGACAAACAGGAATTTCCCTGCATGCACACAGTTAGTTAAAAAATATTAACAAAGCACAAGTAAAGAAATGCTCTGTTACAAGAGGAATTTCAAACCAACCCATAGCAGCCCTGAGTTTTTTGAACATGATGTGATTTACTGATGACACTAAGTTATTCAAGATAATAAAGAGAATTTGACCGAAGAAGGATTCTGAGTAGAGCCCTGGCCATAAAGTAGCAGCTTTTATTCAACAAGTCTCAAAATGATGACTGTGAGGTAATTTATACTTGTAAAGGTTTTTGCAGATGCTGGAAACTAATATGGGTTCAAAAGGAAACAAAAATTGCATGTCAGAAAATGCCACTGTTTACTTTCCATGTATGCAGGAATCACTAAGGAGTCATGATAAGGGATAGGGGAAGGGAAGCAAATATGCTGTTCTTACATTCCTCCTTAAGCATCTTATTTGTGGCTACTCTTGAACTGCAGTTAACAAGTTATGTGGATGCACTGCAGCTATTCTTGTTCTTACACAACATCATTCACTGAGGTGCTTACAGTCACTTCCACATCGTTGGAGTTAAAAGTCTGCTGCATGAGTAGGTGCCTTCCTTGGCTTTCCCTTTGAAAACTTAACATTGCAAGATGTTGTCTTACACCACGTTATCTTTGTCAAAGATAATCTGCATCTATTATAGGCTGAACTGATAATTTCAGATAGAAGTGTTTTGGTCATTACCAGTGCTGGCACCAACACTGGCAGCTGAGGATGTACCTCAAATTTACACCGCGTATTTAAAGTGTATTTTTAACATTTGTAAGAGACTGCATTGTACAGTAATTCAGCATTTCTAAATTTTAACTACATTCTTAACACCTGGATTACACTTTCAAAGCACTCTCTCTAGCACAGGGTAACAAAGTGCTGGAATAAACCAGTATGGGCTCTGTACTGACAGGCTCTAGTTTGGGCAGGAATTAATAAATTCAGCTCCCTTGCAGACTGTGGGCAATACAGACAGATCACATTTCAGGTGTTTGGGTTTTTTTTTTAAAACCGCCCACTCCATTCACTGGAAAGTCACCAGGTTTCTACAATGGCTAAAAATCCCATTTCCTCACACACTTGACAAACCAAAGAAGACAAAGCAGGTGAGCCTTGACAAAACCTTGATGTAATTCAACAAGTAACATGGTTTAAAACATGCTTCCAGTTCGGTGCTTAGATACTTGGATAGTTCTGAGAGAATTATGGAGCATGACAGCAAAGCTGATCGTGACCCTTTCTTTGATACTGAGCCCTGGGAAGCTCCATCCGTGCAAACCACCCACCCAATCCCCCAGCCTTACTGACAGCAGCTACACCATTACTCTTCTCATCTCAGCCCCAAGAAAAGGGTGACACAATAAGACAACTTCAAGAATATACTTTCTATGTGCAGCACAGAGAAGCCAAAACACACACACAGTTCTCCTTGCCAATACTTACTGCAAGTACATGGCTAAATTTGGATTAGAGGTTTGGGGGGGAGGATTTTGATTTGGTTTTTTGTAAATAAGTTACTAAACGTATTTTCCTGATGTTTGGCCATTAGTTCAGTTCTTCATTTTACAGAGCTATTCAGAAGTCATGTAATTTCTAGTTCATTTACCCCCAGTTCTCCACGCAAATTTTACCACAGCAATTGTAGCAAGGACAATCAAAAAAGTCTCCCTTTTTCTGAAGATTGCTACATTATTTAACAGAACAGCAGCTCACTTCAGCTGAGATCTCTTTGAGGTTGCTTGGAAACAACATTCTCTTTGATTGTTTATTAAGCATATCTAACTTTCTCTTCCATGGTAACATTCGATAAATTTATTTTGGCTTCTTACACATTACCTGTGAGAGAGTTTCCTGTTTCTTTTCAGTTGTTACAATCCCATATTGTCACATATAATGTTAACGGTCATTTTCCAATCCCACTGACCAGATGTCAGTACGGTACAAGACTTACTTTGCTAAGGACTGGGATAGAAATCAGCATAACATTTTCTGGAACTGATTTTTTTCAGGTTTTTGTTTACTCTCACATTGTTTTTTTCAAAGGAAAAAGATCAGCTATACTACCATTAATGATTATACTGCAAAATTAACTTGTCAGTCCTAGTTGTTTCAACTGTTTTAATGCAAATCGTTTTGCTAAGTAGAAATATGCTGAATGTGCTGCAGAGACAAAAAGCAATCAGTGGTCTTTTGGAGCAGGATTGTGAAAACACGTTGGCTGGGATTGTTCTTCTGATGTTTCTCCAATGTAAATATGGATTAGGCAAACCAAACTAGCAGTGGTCATCCCTATTTTTAAGCTCTAATGTGCAGATTTGCTGTGAGTGGGTACACTGTAGCTAGCAAATGTATTATCTGGCAATTAATGTCACAATCTAATAATCTCTGTCACAATAGGAACACACCAGTACTAGAAACAGTTGAAACCTGTGCATGCAAACAGAATTAGTCAAGGCACCTTCTTCCTGAAGTATCTCCTGCATGTAAGTAGCAACTACTTTCCCAAAAAGAAAATAAATAGATAAATGCAACCCACACCCCACAAAAAATCTTCAAAGCTTTAAGTGTTTTTACTCTTTGTAGAGCCACAGAAATAAAGGTGCTCTGCTCAACTGAGCACAACAGCTGTTCTGTGAATGCTGTTTTGGACAGCAGATGGATAGAGCAAAAGTTTCAGCCACGTGGAGCTAGAGATCAAAACTTTCTGCTCAAAATGAAATGTGTTATGAATATGTATGAAAATTGGCACAATCAAATAAAACAGTGCCACTGTTTCGGGGGTTACACTTCAGCACTGAGTATCAACAATTTTGAACTGCACTTTCTAGGTATTTATCTAAAGTTAAAATTAGACCAAATAAAAGGCTTAATGGGAGTCCTGGGTTTCAACCTCTGATCTAGGGACGAGTCAGATATTTGAAGGAGTAATAGGGTAAAATAAACATTCTTAATCTTCTGCCTTCTCCTTCTTTGGGTAATAACCTCTGATTTCTTTCCTGCATAACCTCAGCAGTCAGCACATGGCATGTTCTCACCTACAACAAACTACAGACTGGTAGTAATGGCACTTTCCAAAAGGGAGGGGGGCTGAAGAAGAGAAGGAAGGAGCCACATCCTCCTTTCCATGGATAAGTGCACTCATTTTTAGCCTAGTTCATAGATGATGTATCAATGTAACATAATCACTTATTTTAAGACAAGAAGCCTTTCTAAGAAACGAGTGTTAGTACACAGTATAAACCAAGTCTATTTTCCAGAATAGGTTATTCTATCAGATTAGGTGAAGTGAAGCCTTAGGTTTAAAAAAAAAAAAGGCAAATTAATTTGACAGTCTGTCAAATTAACTGTCCAGACAGTTCTGGACAAAGACCCAAAGATGGGTGTAACTACAGAATCTCAGAGACAAACTGGCACCTGCTGAATTTTGATACACAGCTAGTTGGTGCTGTTAGGATCCAAGATGGATCACAACTGGAGACTTGTAGGACTGAGCTTTTAAAGAGCCTACATTTTAGTTTAAAAAAAGTCCACCATTGGATTTAGTCCTAGAATCACAGAATCACTTATATTAGATGTTGCTAAAATGCAGCTAAAGTAATAATTTACAATTCCTTCTATTTAGATACTTATTAGAAAATTAGTAAACTTAAACAACCCTTACAGACCGTAACACCATAAGCTAGTTGAATGTTAAGAACAATGAAGTGATGTACACCTCAAAAGATGAGGCAGCATTTAAAGTTACTCTGTCCTGTTCTTCCTACTGACACCACCAGTTTACTCACTTGTAGCCATGATACCTGGAGGACATGCTGGTATCCCGTGATCAACTGCCCATCTGTAAGCTCCTTCACCAACTAAAAAGCTAGGAGACACAGAAGAGGGAGTTTAAACAAAACCATATAACAAATCCCCCTTTGCTTGCAATTATTTTTTTCTATTCCGTTTGGTCATTTTTAAATCATAAGCTGTCTGTATTTCACAGCACTGTCTGCTATAATTACATCTGGCAACCTTATGTAGTTTCATTAAAAGATTATGCAGCTCTGACATTAAGTTTATTACAGAACAAAATCAAGTGCTAATAAATTCGAAATTCATTACCAAATAGCACCAGCTTTCAACTGCAGCTAAAACAGAACAGAGCTGTCTCGAGTCTTGCTCTCTATAACAACTTAGCAAGATCCTGAAGACCAAAAATATGGGATGAGTAAGGTGAGAATGGTAAGGTACTTCCAGTAAAGTCAGCCAGTACCAAAGGAATACCAAGAAGTATGCAGTACTGTGCAACACAAGCTAAAAACTAACCTTATTTAGGAGGATTAAGGTCTATTTCATGGAGTTTTATCAAGCATTTGCAAATGACACTACCCCACTAAATTTTAAATATACTTGTAAAAAAACTCCAGCCATCTGAGCAGCTGTTTTCTAGGCAGTACTGAACACTTTATCATAGTGAGACAGTACACAATGCTGTGACAACAAACAAGAGCAAAAAATATATGCACACATGGAACTTTTAGGGATAGAAGAAAAAGCAAACCTCAATTATCTATGTTGTTTCCCCTTAAAAAAATCAATCTTATTGCCTGAAAAAGGGTATGTAGTAGCTGGAAACGAGACCCTTCCATAAAGCTGCTGTGCAACACNGCAGTACTGAACACTTTATCATAGTGAGACAGTACACAATGCTGTGACAACAAACAAGAGCAAAAAATATATGCACACATGGAACTTTTAGGGATAGAAGAAAAAGCAAACCTCAATTATCTATGTTGTTTCCCCTTAAAAAAATCAATCTTATTGCCTGAAAAAGGGTATGTAGTAGCTGGAAACGAGACCCTTCCATAAAGCTGCTGTGCAACACAATAAAGGACAACTACTTCCCATCTTATTTCAGAAATGGACGATGAAGTTAAGAATAACACAAGTGCCTAATGGACACAAGAAGCAAAGACTAAGAATTTTCAGCCGATTGGAAAAAGTTGTACAGAAATACCAGAGTTACAAACATGAGTCTAAAGAAGTTTTTCCAGCTACAAAGTGCTCCCTGGGGCCATGCAGTTCTTCTCAGCTTCTGAGAACACTATTGATATAGCAAATTGGTTGCCATTACTGCTGCTGGAAGTTTTCTTGACAGTGCTATATCCAACACATGCAGCTTTCATTACGTAGTATTTTGTGGTGGTATTTTCTATCTTCTGTATGATTTACCCAATCCAAGAGGTGTGCCCCGTATTTCTTTACAGAAGTCTCAAAAAAGGGTTGATCTAAATGAGAATTTGAATTGTTAAATGCATATTTCTTACCATTGTTAGTGCAGCTCCAGGTAAGAATTGTTCACGTTGCAAGATACTGTAGGGTAAGTTATTGGGTACTTTAGGAGAACTCAAGCATCTATTGTTAGGTAAGTTAATGCTCAAGAAACAACCTGGCACTGACACATAACATAAAAAACTTTCAATTTTAATGTAAAAAAGATACGCAAACTGTAGCCAAACCTAATTTAGCAGTATTATTCTTCACTGTCTAAAAGAAGGTGGTTTTGGTCTTTATCAAGCAATACATTTTTGGGAAGTAACTAAGCACTTCCTTTTCAATAAAACAATTCACACAGAGAGAAAGGTTAGCTGGGAAAAGCATCAAACTCAACACTGGGAGTTTGATATATGGTAACTCAAGCACAGGTCAGTCAGAAACGCTGTATTTTACAAGCAGTTTCACAACTGCCTTTTTAATACTTAAAACCAGAAATATCACTAGTATTTATGAAGAGTGCACCCAAGAGTGTCTCCTAACTTATGTGATGTGACTTTTAGTTTGTTCACATTTCTGTCCTTAATTCCTAGATTCCTTTCCCTCCTATAACACTGACACAGTTTTAGTCCCAAAGAGTCATTAAACTAGTTAGAGCAGAAAACTAATTGACGCTCCGTATCACCACAGAGATCATCCACCTTTTTTAAACTATTCAATTCACATCTTTAAAGGACACTGTAATCACAAAAAAGTTAAAATAAGCTGTTTACAAGACAAATAGCATCAGGATCTCAGTGCTTTGTTGTCTGTACATAAAAACAAAACTACCACCAAGCTTGATTTATTGGAGGAGAGGGAAGAGGGAATAAAGCCAGTGCACTATAGAAAGCAGTCAAAACCACCCCAAGTTTCAAAAGCCTTTAGGCTAATTCAAAATACAATTTTCCAAAGGGAGGGGAAAAACAAAAACATAAACAAAGGATCAATGAGTGTATTCTCTGCTGCTCTGAAAGCTGGGTCTGCATAAACAGGACATAAAGATCTTGCAAATATATCAGAGAGAGTACTCTGCAGTTCTCACAGGCTCAGAACACAGAAGATGAAGACACATTCCCAGCAAGGAGGCAGTGCTCGGATGTGCTTTCCAGTTCCAGGCACACTAAGCCATATTAACAGAAAATGTAAGT
Source organism: Pachycephala philippinensis (assembly GCA_013397055.1). NCBI lineage: Eukaryota > Metazoa > Chordata > Aves > Passeriformes > Pachycephala > Pachycephala philippinensis. The sequence continues at coordinate 159,719 of VWZT01016880.1, forward strand.
AAAGGCCTCTAAAGTGGTCTTTTTAGGCAATTTTCTCTAAGAACATGATTATGCTGGTGCTGAATACTCCAAACAGGGCCATTTAATATGGGCTGTAGGGAACTAGGCTGCTCCAAGCTAAACAGAAGCGACAGAAGGTTTGGTTCATGGTCAAGATGATCCTGTTCGTAATAAACACACTTTGTAACATTTTATCACAAAATGTAGCAATCACACTGAAATCAGTGGTACAAAGAAGAAATTGTTCTGAAGAAATACAGAATAGAGATAAAAGGTGGTACAAGGCTTCACTCACTCTGGGAACTTTATTGACTACGCACTGCCCTACAAGTTACACGATGTCTGTATCCTGCACACAATATTGTAAAGCTGTGAAGCAATTACAAATCCCTATACATCCAAACGGGGGGGAAACCTAACAAGAAATTCTTTCCCATATGGCTTATTATCAGTAAAAGGGATACGAAAGAGAGATATGGACATGGACTTGATGTCAGTACTACTAAGGAATTCTAAGAAAGGAGACATTTAGGTGTGTTTGTGCTGTCCTGCAAATCTTCCCAACATACCTTTAAGAGCAAACAGATGTAAAGAAGGCTTTTTCCTTAGGTCAAGGTTTCACAGTAGGAAACAGAAAATCTTCAAGCTTATTACTACAAAACATCTAATCCATTATTCTATGATCAAAGACCTCTTCCAAAGGTTCATCCAGTTTGTAACCGTGCAATTACAACAGTGCTTTCTTTTGTAAAAGTTCCACAAGGAACAGGAATATCTTACATGAGATTATGTAACATTTACAAGTTAAGCGTTTTCTGTTCCTGCATCAGAGAAAATCCTGACAACACCAAAATGAATGAAGTGTGACAGAAAGATGCAAGAACCTTAGAGGTTTCAACAAATGCACCATGCATTCAGAGTTTCTCTAAACTTTTTCAATTCTGATTTGGATGGTGGAATTCTGTATTTTAAATAATACAACAAGAGATTTATCCAGAAAGACACACTCTACCGAGCAACTTAGAGCACATTGGATACATCGGTTCAGACACTTGGTCCCTCCTTCCCAATAAGACTGCCATCTCTGAATAACTTAACTCACACTAAGATTCTAAGAAATTAGAATTTCTTCTACTGAAAATCAGAAATATATCCCTTTTAATAGGTTTTGAACTGCTGCTATAAAAATGTATGCTGTGCTGAGGTAAACAGGCCAAGCAAACTGTCTCCACGTGTTCTTTTGTAGTGAAAAAACTCCCTCATGCCACTTTTACTAACCCCACAGCTCCTGAATTCTTCCTGTTTGGTCGTGTGCCAAACATTTTTGGCAGAAAACATTAAGCTAGCTTAGATCTTGCTATAGAAATAGTCTCTACCATAGGTTTGTTTAACGAGCAGGTTCTTAGGCTAAGCAGTACCTGGAAGATTCCCCAATACACTCTGTGCCAACGAGAAACAAGATGAAAATCACATATCTTTACAATTAAAAATCACTTACTAGAATCCTGACACTTCCTAGGAATGCCAAAATATGTGTAATCTCTTGTCATTTGACTCTAAGCATTCCCAGCTTGGGCAGGAATATATTCCAGTCCCAAAACAATGTGTCATGCCAACCCCAGCCAGAAAGGCAAGGTATGGAATCCTCCATACCATCACCTTCAATGTACATGAGCTTTATCATCCTGACCTCAGGATACCCTGTGTGTATAGAAGCATCCACCACAGCAAGCCCAAAGCATAACCCACCATATCCCACTAGTACAGACTGTTTCCAGGGTAAAAAATTTGCTTTAATAAAACGTACATTCATAATCTAGAAGGGGGAAAAAAAGGGAATGAAAATATTTATCAGGTAACCCCAGTGCACAACATTTGCACAATAAACTGCACGTGTTGGCTCCAAAAACAGCTCATGTCTCACCTCAAGAATTGAGCTACCCTGTCTTTAAAAGCATCTGCTAGCCTTGCATACTCCTCAAAAGATTTAGTCTTGCCCTTGGAGGGCAAGAGGATATAGCTCCTTTTCCACTTATTACTTTTAAAATAATAACAGCATAAACTAGGTCACAAAGTCACAGCAAAGTGCCCAAGTGCTCTTCCTTACAATAATTCTAGAACACTGATGATACAGGTAAAACAATCCCAAGTGCTTGCTCCTGTAGCTGACTACAGTACTACTTCTGGAACACCAAAACAACACCTCATTTCACACTCTAATGTACCTCAGCAAAGCCTCATTTTCTCCTGACAACTAAAGAAATGAGCTACTAACAGCTATTGAAATTAAAGTTCCTATGCTTTAGTAAACCTCTCCACAATCACTCTGTCCTTTATCCATTAAAGAGAAGAGTTTAAAATGCAAAATTTGTCTGTTGATGATTTGATTTCAAGGTGGCTTTTTTTGATCTATGAACTTCTTTTGCCCATGACAGGACACTGAAATCCTCACTGTTTAAACTGGAATACCACACAACCCAGCTACAGACTACTTGGCTAATTTTACAGAACACTACAGTACGGAAAGTAAAATATATGAATCTAAATATACATTTTTTTAAACTACATAAATGCTGGTTTAATACTTCTGCAAATACCGACCATTAGCTGGCAAAGGGCAGTAAATTCTGCCACAGGTATGATAACTGATGATAGCAGTCAAGTAACGTAAATGAATTATTCAAGTTCTCTACCTGTCAATTTAAACTGCTAATGAAAATAAGATGGTTTTAAGAGCAATCAACTCTGACACATTTCTTGGATTCTTTCCAAAATGAGGCAGTAACATTTGATGTTATTATGCATTTAATACTTACCTCTTTCATCTAAGTTTTATATCCATCTCAATGACGGAGTGCTTGTTTTCATTTTTGTTGTAAATATTATTAAATTTATCTTTAAAATAAGAGGAAGCTACTAAACACTGCACATTTCCACAAAGGCAGTAAAATAGGATTTTTTCTATACTTATTAAAACATGTTGCTTTTTGTTAAAGGTAGACAGAGGCAAAGGCAGTAGAATTTCCCTTTAATCTTGATGTTCTTTGGGATTTTTCAAAAGGCTACAGTAACAAACCTAAGAATTAAGTATGACAACTGCAAATAACCAGACAGACAGAAACTATGACAAAATGATGTTGCCAGCTATATCTAATACTTCCTTCCACTGAGTGCATAAGACGTTTTGAGATCAGAAAGCAAAGCTTATCTTCTTTTTAAAGGCTGCATGGAAAACAGCACCAGCCTTCCTGGGTGAGATAAAACCTTCAAATATTGCATCCATGCAGTAGAGACGAAAGACGGACGAAAAGTCAAGCAGAACAAAGCAATTACCAAGGTGGAATTCTGCCAGCAGAGAGTTTCCCCTTCTGCCCTTCACACAACAATCTATTTGCAACCGAAACTGGATTCTTGATTCCTAAAAAAGAAAAATTAGCAAAAAATGGGAACAAAACATTAAAATATTTTTCCTCATAGCACTATAGTGTTCATTTTGGCAGTGGAACTCAGCGTCCTTTAATTTCCAAGGGTTTGTCAAGTCATTAAGAGACACCTTATGTTTCAACGTAGTAGCAAATTTTTCAGTTTTCCCTTCACGTCCTGTCAGTAGTGACAAAGCCTTCCAGTCAACACCTCCCCCACGTTTTTTTAAAAGAAAGAACAAACCATATTGAAATAGGAGGAGTGATCTCCCACCACAGAAATCTCATGTAAAATCCGTTGTATCTAAGGATCAAAGATGTTTATAAGCATTAATTTTTCTAGGTGCAATTTTCATTTGGATCTATCAGGCCAGAACAGAAATTACAGGATTCAGGCTTAGCTGTCTCTCACTCTCTCATTTCTTCCTTCCCCATGGTTGGAAGGATACATTTTGTAACAAACAAGGCTTGAAACACTTAATTTTACTATTTATTTTAGATTTATATCTACATGAGGAAGCTATTACCACAGTTTAGAACTACTCTAGGATAAAGAACAAAGCTTGAAATCTTGTCAGAAAAGCTATTCACTAGTAACAGCTAAGGCTGTTCATGTACTTAGAATAAAACCTCAACAATCCCTATTTGGGACTTTATATCTATATTTGTTTTATACTGAAAGCTAAAACTAGACAAAAGAGAGAAACACGTTAGTGCCCATATTAAATAAGTCCCATATGCAAATAAATGCCTGAGCACAAGAACAAATAAAAAGCCTAATTTAAATGCTTACAATATTTTTTAACAACTGAATTTTATTATGAAATTATCGTTCTACAAATTCATCTGAGTAAGCTCAGTCCCACTGTGAATACTGTGTGGTATCACACAATTGTGCTACGTCAAAAGATTATCAGTGAACTAATAAGACAATGTGTTACACAAAGAAATTAACACAAACCAGCATTTCAGGGAGCAGGAACGCCTCCCCCTTTTTAAAAGGGGCAGAATTTATTTAAACATGGCAGAATTTACAACGTGTCCCACTTCAAAAGACTAACAAAAAAAGCCCCAAAACTGATCTTTGCACTTAAATCAGTAGTTAGCTTTATAATATATAGTTAACATACCACTCAGTGCTCCAACCGCTCCAAAATTCAATGACTTTCCATCCATTATACTGGCATCACATTCTATCTCACCCAGAAGGTTTAGGTTAGATCCCAATCCTGCATTTGTAAAAGGAGAATCCTAAAAATAAGAACAAAACACTATAAGGCCACATCCATAACTGCCTAGACCAAAACCTCTAGATCAAAACACTGATGTCACTGATCCTGGCACATTTTCTTATTTTAGTGGTTTAATCTTCCACAACAAAAACAAGGGCAATTTGAACAGAGCATCTAAAATTACTAGAAGGGATAGCTTTCACCTCTATAAGGTGTGATATACCTCAAATGTAATAATGCACTAATATAAAAACCCATCACCCAACATTTTAAGATGATCATTTCTACGCATGCAAAAGCCTTACAACACAAGTGAAAAATGTCTCCCTCCCCCAAAGTACACACTTCACTTGGTCCTTAAACCAACAAGCAATATTTAAGTAACATCTTATAATCATTGCACAGACCAGTCTACCTTTGAAACTCCTAAGTATAACACTGCAGCAGAACAGAACTGTCCTTTTTGTGAAGATTCTAAGCCCATGACTGCAGCTCCACATGCAGAAATGAAGAACTGGCATCACTAACAATTCACTTTGTAAAATTTCTATTTGAGCATTAGCATAAGGACTGTGGTCTGGAAGCTTCTTGGCTAAAAACCAATACTGTTTTCACAGAAAGTACGGAACATTTTAACAACATGATAAACCTAACTCCTTTTTTGTTAACACCTTCTGTGGCTTTTAACACACCCAAGGTTCTCAAAGAGTAAGTTCTGCATGCTAGAACTAAACCCCATTTTTACCCTTCCATTTCATCAGAGCATCCCCATGACTTTAAAACCACAAAATTTCACAGCAGCACAGTTCAGCAGTTGCACTGCCAGCTCAGTACAATCCCGTCTTCCAGATCCAAGCATGAAAGGAATACAGGACAAAGAAAGATAATAGCTAAATCCAATTTCAGAGAGATGCTGCAGGTTTTCAGAGTTTTCTATGTTTAAATTACAATGGTGTAACAACCTGATGTGACAAAGAACAATGTTTGTCTAGACCACGTGTGAACTTGTACTGTAGAAGTATGACACCCCATTTCACTGCTGAGTAACAAAAGCTGAATCAGGAAACAAATTAGTGGAAACAGCTCGAAGTTCTGCCTCACACGTTAAGTGAACTGGTTGGGTTTTGTACATACTATTATGCAATGAATTCAAAGAAACAAGAGGGATGAGCACACAGAAATGAAAAATAAATCTGGTGTCAGCTTTTATTAACTTTAAAATGAGCAAGCAGTGAGTAAATTCAAAATCTGTTCTGCAAGGCTTTGATTCTAATTTACAGAGATATGTAACGCGTTCTCAGTGTTTGAGTCACCAAAACACCATCTTCCTGAAGAATCAAGAATACAAGATCCCTGATTAATACATAATCATGAAACTGCTTTTTCCTTCTGAAGCAGCACAAGATTTTATCCTATTTTATCCCACACAACACTTCTTCCAATTCACTGTGTATATTCATTTTGTTATTCATTTGACAGCTACACCTCACAGCGAATGAGTAAATTTGAAAAGATTTCAGGATAATGAAACATTTACAGTCTAGAGCACAAAAATAACTTTCCATAGAAGGGGGATGGACAGGGGAAAATATGTTTAAAAACAGAGGCTGGCCTTGAAAAGGCAGAAGGCTCAGAGTAGCTGCTGGCTTAACTGGCTTCATTGCTCCCCAGGCTCTACAAATATGAAGAAAATTAAGTCAGTGAAGTTTAGAAAAAAAGGGTGAAGAGAAGTGATGGAAGGAATTGAAAGCGAACGGTGAAAGGTACTTGGAAGACACGGTAAAACCAGGAATGCTTAGGATGAACAATGCTTGGTCCTAGTGCTGTCCAAGTTCTTTGCCCCTGGGTAATCAGAGTGCAAAGATCTGAGTCTGGAGACAAATCTCTAACGTTCTGTTCCAAAAACATTCCCTCAATGCATTATACTCAAAAGAAATAGCAAAGAGGAAAAATGTTGTGCTCCACAGATCTGCTGCTGCCACAAAGCAGAGACAGCTGTTACCTTAAGAGCAGATGTCATGGCCAAATAAAGGGAGTTAGAAGGACCCACCATAGAGGAAGTCCTGATAACACTGTCCAGAATCCTTCTGCACTCAAGACACAAAAGGTCTCTACCAGCTGGTAAAGGCAATAATCAAAAGAGGGTAGGGAAAAATACAGGATACAGAGTTCACTTTATTTCTAAGGATCTAGATATGTTACATGCTTTGGCATAGCACCTTCACTGGCACAACCTCAAGGATACACCAAGAGATAACTTACTCGGAGGATCTAAAGACAACAGGAATGTCACTTATTTCCCCCTAGAGAATATTTATCAGAATACTACAGAATTTTTGATAAATAAGAACTCCACACCAAATTGCAGATGTCTTTGGTGGGGTAACACTCATACTAGGACTCAGAAGGAATCTTACCAGTACAATCAGTCACAACACGAGTAACTTCTCCAGTAAAAAGAAATAAAGACCAAATTCCAAGCATCTGTTCAAAATTTCTGTGGAGTTTCACTTAGTTTTAGAATTAGATTGCATTCAATTAAGAAAACAGTCTCAGAATTCCTAAGAGGAAGATGGTTCAACTTCACACATCTGCAAGGCAATCTGAAAACAGCTTTAGAGAAACTGGGTGTGAACCCACAGAATTTTTTATATCTACCCGAGTGTCTCTGAGGTGAGATAAAAGCCTTTGAAACAAGGTAGGGGAAAACCTTTATAAAAAAATGGAAACAAGACATTCACACCTACTTCTATGAATAGGCAAAGACAAGAAATACACCACACAAATACAATCTCTTTTTGAAAACATGAATCTCTGCGAAGTCTGACCAAAAGATTTCAAGAGTCTGATATACAAGGGGAGGAATATAATGACTGTATGAACATTAAGGTGTATTTTGAAATGAAAATTCAAAACTTCCAAGGAATGCAGAAACATTAAAACAGAAGCATGAATGCCTTCAAAGAGGGAAGAAACAAACGGACCTAAGTGAAAGTCTCTTCATACCCTCAGACAGAAAAATGCAGCACTGCAAGACCTGACTACCAGAAAATGGGGAAGAACCCAACCAAAGCCATGTGTCCAGGAAAAGGGAGGATAGGAAAAGAGAAGAAGGTATCTTCAGGAATATACTTCTATTTAAAAGCACAAGCAGCAATCAGCCTTTGTGTTTCTAAGGAAACTGAGAGACAAGTAAGCAAACCACGCCTGAGCTTGGCATGCTAACAGCAAGCCTTGCTACCATAGAAGAGTAAGCAGGAAGACAGAAAAGACAAATGGCTATTCAAAGCATTTTAACAAAATGTGAGTCTTCAATTATGTGAAAAATACTAGACTTCCTGGCAATTACTCCACAAAGCATCTCTAACTTACCATGCAAATGTGTAGCAAAGGAGGCAAGAGAAATAAGAGAAAGCTTTAAGATGTGAAATAAGAGTTTCGCTTCCCCAAGTTGCCCATCTTGCAAAAACTCTCAAGCTTCTGAGGGTATCATTTTTATTTTTAGAATTCTTTTTACTTCAAAATGCATTATAAATGTTCTGGCAGCAAATACAGACATCCTGAAGTTTCTGGCTGTGGTCAAAGTTGGAATGCTTGAAAAAGTTACTCAACTCTCTAACACTTATATCTAGGCAAATAGTTAAAATGCTCAGTTTTCAATGAACACGAAAGAACATTCCATCCATCTTTGATACAGTTTTGGCCATGGCTTATTTGTCACTTCTAAAACAAACTCAAAGTCTACAGGCATTTCTTTTCAAATACTGTAATTTTAAAAGTTATTTTTCTGTGAGAATTTCATGACAACAATCAATAGCCTACAAGGATGAGTCACATCCCTTTCAATTATACCAGCAAAAATGGTTTTAGACAACACTTTTGTCACAAATTACTGTCAGTCACTCTGCAGCAAAACATCATAGTACTGCTTTTAAGTAGAATTAACAACTTCCAGTTCACTACCGATTAAAAGTTCATCTATGGTGACTGCCTTAATACAACAAGGCTGCTTCTGCTTGAAAGAGAAGTCCTTGGGACTAAGACTGTATACTCAAAAGTCTTAATTATTAGAAAAATGAAAAAAACAAACCCAAAAAGCAATTCATCGAGAAAAAGGTTCTTTCACAGCAAAATTTCACTGACAACCACAGAAACAGACTGATTTAATATAACAACAGGTACAAAACATTCTTTGCATTGATCCACAACAAAAACATGCAAAATAAACTGAGCAATTTCAGTAGCAAGGAGATTGGATTCCAAAATGTGACATCCGCTTCCCCATCAATCATATTAATTCCCAGTTTAAACGATGTTCATAAAGAATGTTTACTGAAGTCAGATAGAGAAACAAGCAATCTACACACATATTAATAAAGGATTACACTAAACTTGAAAACAATTTGAAATCTTCATCACTTACAACCACCTTATGTTCCTGTCTCTAGTACCTGATCAGAAGATTTCCTTAAGTGCTCTACAGTCAAAGAAAAGTTTGAAATAGCATAATTTTCTCACAGCTAGACATAAATGCAAATCAGGAGGTGGTTTTGCTGAAAACAGCACATTTTAAGTGGGTTGTATGGGGTCTCCTCCTCCACACAAAAAAACCCTGTCCAGTAATTCCATTGTGTTTCAAGAAAAATCCAGGCATCATACGGTGGCTGATAGCAAGAGTAAAAAATTAACAGTACTGCAATAATGTCTTTGTAGAAGTAAACAGAGAAAATAATGAGTCTTATGAAATACCTTTTCCAGACCATTTTATTACCAAAGCTGATAGAGGTAACATTTGTTTCCCTGCAATGAGAGAGCTCTCAAACCAGAAAACATACCTGCCTTAATGACCTTATCAGATACAGCTGATGCTTATTAAGACCAGCACAGTTGTTTTAACAGTATTCTGTGTCACTCTTGTTCCTCTGCAAAAGAAATCCACCTTTTCCTCTAGTTAACTATTAGCGTTATTATTATATTCACAGAACACCATTTCACTGGAGAATCACACAGTCCAACAAAGAAAGGCTGTTCTTTCTGCACTGAAAAAATAAAACACAGACAGCATACCACAAGCAAACTGTCAGCTTGCTCATAAAAGATCAAGAGCAACTCTTGTGCCTCAACAAGTCTTTGAAGCGATGCCTTTTGGATGAGCTGAAATCCTGTGTAACAGGAGTTGTGTAATTGAGCGGAACTGAGGAAGAGAATTCATCTGCTGTTAGATTTCCACGAGGAGATATTTATGCCTTGCAAAGACTACAATTTTTTGGAATACAGCATTAAAAGTCTGACAGAACTGTAAAAGTGATTAAATATTTCAGATAAACTCATAGCACTGTGTCCTACAGAAAACAAAATATCAAGAATCTACAGTCTGTATACCTTACAATGAAATCTGTTATCATTTAATACAATCATTTGTTGTTCTGTATCTTCATTTGTGTTACAAGGAGACAAGAAAACAAACATAGTTTCACACAGAATTTTGTTATGTATTTACCAACTTCAAATGCTAAAACACTTTACCTTTATGCTAAAGCATTAACAAAAAGGAGTGACAGCTCACTAGAGACACCATCAACACAAATCTGCACTTTTACTCATTGACATTTGCACTTAATGAGAAACACCGTTCTGATTGTTTGTTGACTTGTCATGTGCAGTTTGTTTTCCAGAGAGCAACAGAAAAAACACCAGTACTAAACCAGAAGATGCAGCTCCAGAAATGACAGAGATGTCTGGAGGTGGTGTTCAGAAGGAGGTATGAGTAGATACAAACCTTTCCATATTTTGGAGGCTGACAGTCTCTAACACTTGGGAGTTTCTCATACCAGATCCAAAAAACTGCCACTGCAAACCACAGCATTTTCTGTTTTGAGTATAAATTTGACTTTTCCTCAATGTAACTGCATAACTAACTCATTTAATCTAAAAGAAGCCCAAATCCCAAACCCAGTATTCCCTATTCCAGTAACAGACAGAACCCCCAATTAAGAGATTATACAAATCACTTAATTAATAAATGAGAGCAAATATTTACATTAATGACTGCAGTACAACCTGAACAAAATAACACTTTATCTTAAACACATGAAAAAGGAAAAAAAAAAAGGTTTTGTGGAACAGAAGACATAAAAATTCTACCTAAGACAACTGCAGGACCAGAAAGCGGAATGATGGCAGGCACCAGCACAATAGCAGCAAGACCAATAAGGAGAAGAAAATCTCTGATTGGAGTAACTGGAAAAAACTTTTTCATTTCATCTTAAAGCCATAACTTGTTCTACAGAAGCTACTTCAGAGTATTTAAATCTACTACAGTAAAAGAAAAGTCTCTGAGGGATAACAAAAACATGTAAAATATTTACCCCAGACGCAGCTGCAAAACGATCTATAACTGTTCAGTTAAGCTTCTCAAAATACGTTTTCCTCTGTAGCTCAGGAACACGATAAAGATCACAACCCAAAGTAGATTTTTATTTTTGTTTTCTGCTGAGGAGGGAGCTGACACACAAACCAGTCTTGTGGAGTGAGAGGAGCCTCAGTGAGCTTAGGGAAGTGCATGGTAAATAATTCCATGAGAGAGATACCCGCTGCTGTCTGCGAGCTGTGCTCTAACATGTAAGATAAGGCATGAAAGCGAATTTGAAGGGCTCAGAGACCCACAGGAGTGCTAAAGCCAAGGCACTTGCCAAGTTAGCAGTGTGCTGAAGCCCTGGCTCCCAGCCAGCACATCTAACACTTACTGAAGTGTGCACTCACTGCCTGCCTCACGCTAACCCCAGCGAGTACATTAATGAACACTTTCCCAACATGTGGGTAAGCAAATCCACTGCTAATCCTCTTGGAATGCTACCAAAAATTCCAAATGCAGGAAATTATTTTTACAGCACAACGCTTACCTTGCCTTCCTTTTTTTTTTACTAATGAAGTTGGAGAGGATGAAGTGATTACTACTTACAGGAGCAGAAGAATACCTGTTTCCATCATTACTGTCCTGAGGGATTAGTGAATCTGGGACATTGACCAAACTGCCTCATTTACATCCCAGAAATGTTTAGCTTTACTCACTTCTACATTATTTCATGGGGACCTGCACTGAAGGCAGATGCCATAAAAATCTCATCACTCCAAAAAGACACTTTTCCAAAAACCTCACAAACAGCTGCTCATCAAGATGTTCTATCTTAATTAACAAGTACTGTTTTGAAATAAAAGCATTACTTGCCCTATTCATCTGCACATATTCTGTCATAAAAATCAGAACCAGTAGCATATTTTTCCCCTCTCTAAGAAGCAGAGCCAGAACAATCTGTCTGTAGCTCAGTAAGCCAGAAATAAAGTTCCTTACAAAGTGTTCAGTAAGTCTTTAATCACTGCATTTATTCTTGAAGAGTAAAGACTATCTGAGAAGGCATATCCAAGATAACAACCAAACTGCACCAACTGGAAAACTTTTATTCCGTTTGCATTTTTATAAAGTCCTTAAACACATTTACACCAAAATATAGTGGAAAAGCAAAAGATAAAATTAGTGCATCACAAAAACCAAAACCCACTGAGATTTCCCATTTAATATCCTCCTACAGAAAAGTCTGGCAAGATTTACCCAAGAGACATATTTACTACTAGTCAGAAATTCATACCTCTAATTCTATAAGTGCTGCAGTCACTGCATCTGTTGCAAGAGCACCAGCCTGTAGCTTTTCAATTGCCTGTAAAACAGAAGTTTAGGTTGATGATTAGGAAATTCTAATATTCTGTGACTGAGCCCTACATTTTCCTAGTCCTGAGCCCTACATTTTCCTAGTCCTGTATAAAATAAAATCTTCATCAAATTAGTTTAAAATGTAAGAGGGCGTAAGAACAAGAGGCACTGGAAAAAGTCAGTATGAAAAATATGAGGGCAGATCTGAAGGTAGGATTTTACTATGACATTGTGACACTGCATTTAGTAGCAAATTTCTGCATAGTCAAATTTATATCAAAATAACTTGTTATACTTGATGTCCTCAAACACCAAATGTTTCAGTTGTTTCAAATTTTCCTTCCAAGATTCAACAAAAATTTCCAGTATCACATACAGCAATTATCATAAAACTGAAGAAAATTTCAAAGCCTCATCTAAAAGCCAACACAAATCAAGTAAGATAATGTTACCTTCCAATTATATACACACAACAATGAACTTCTAAGCCTAATAGTATTTATTAGATCCACACTGAACAAGACCTTACAGTCAAGCTCTCTCAGGGAACCCCAGAAAACAACTATGGCTTCAAGACAAACCTGAAACTGTTTGTTCTTCACAGAAGTTATTTATGTTGGCTACCCAGCTCAAGAGTAGCCACACAAAATCTCAAACTGGACTTGAATTCAACAGTAGATCTCACATAATTAGCTGGAAAATTACTTTCACCAGGGCTAATAAGGCCAGTGTTAAGTCTGGATGATTTGTGAGGCCTCTCATTACAAAATTAGATTGGTATTAGGATTGAGAAACAAACTGTAACACAAAGTGATAATTATCAGAGACCAACTCAGACTCTTCTAAATATCCTGCCAAGCTCCCAAGTTCCTTCTCCCTGGAGAAAGCAAAAGACATAAAAAATTTTAGAGAGAGGTCTTCCAGCTACTCATTCAACACTTAATAGACAGGATTTGCCAGTTCCAAAGCAAAGTTCTTGGAAGAGATTAAAACGTATTAGTTTCAATGAAAATTAAAGTCTTGCCATTTCACCCTTTCCAGCTTTGATTTTGTTTTTCCTGTTTCTACCTCCCTTCCTATTAAGAGGGTAAGAGCTATCAAGAAGAAAATAATTCTACAAACCCCTGCATTCACAAAGCAACTTGGATAGTAGAGTTCAAATAAACTCCAAAGAGTGGACATGGATGAAATCAAAACACAGACACCGTATTTAGCTCCAGAAACCCTGGAGCAGTGCAGGAAGCTGTAGGAATACTCCTTGTAGGTACGACTGCAACCTTCCCTTGTTCTCCCACTGCTCCTTTGGTGTCTGCTATTTGCCAACACTGATGAGAATGTTGCTGCATCTCATGGCCACACACTGTCCTGTCTCTGTATCCTGTTAACTGTTTCTGCTCTGTTTCCCCTCATTTCCCTCTATAAACACATACAGCCAGTGATGCCTTAGGTTTTAACTGTTATATTTTTCAAATCCTGTATTCCCAGTGTGTAACTCTGCAGTGCCCTGCAGCCTGTGAGCTGCTGCTCTCTCATGCTGAGACAGACAGAACAAAGCCTCTCCAGGCTGCTCTCCAAGGACACCCAGCCCGGCCTAGGCCCAAAATGTGTAAACCAGCATCTTGAGAAGGGGGGCAAGCTGAGGGGAAATTCCATCATTAGCTAAAGTTTAATTGGTGAAATTGGGTTGAGATGCAAATGGACCAAAGCTATAAAAGTGTGAAGAACTCGTGACTCGGGGTCCATCTTGGGTGCAGCCTTTGGCCTGCCCAGGGTGTGCCTCTGAAGGCCTTTCAAATAAATATCCACCTTCATTCCCTTACTCCTGTCTAATCTCTGTTTTTAGGTTGGCCTCTTTAGGCATCAAGAGCAGCTACATCTCGATATGTCCATTCCTCCTGAAGGGACAGTGCTACCAAAGGTGTTTGTTGTGTGCCCAGCACAGGACCGGGGAGCTGCTAACACATACCTTCTGGCAGGCTCTTTTGCACACATGCTTGTACTCTTTAGCTTTGGATTCAGAATGATAACCTGCACCTGCAGTTGAAGCAAAAGGAAATCTATTATAGTATGTGGCAAACCACAGCCTGTAGTTCACACAGAGATTTAAGACACAGCGTTAATTCTTTTGGATTACACTGGCATTTCCTTTCTGTATCAATGATTGACAACTTTGTGCATTCCAACATAGACTCAAAAACACTCAGTAAAATACAGGATACAGAGCACATATCCAGAAGCATGCAGGTATATACATCAGCATCAATCTCTTCCTATAAACGCTTTCTAAGAGATTCCAGTTTCACTCATTCTTGGAGGATTTCCAGCATAGCTTTTTTCTTTACTGTTCATTACTGGGGAAAACTCTCAGTTTTAACTCCAACTCCAATTTTCTTTTTATCACAATTACCATTCTGCTCATTTTCTCACGTTTATGCTACATTTTTAGAGGTTGTTACTCCTGATTTAGAACAAGGAGTTCCATGAAATGGAGATCATACAGATTTTTCACCTTTTCCTTATTCTCAGTCTTTACATCTAACCCGCTGTATTGAACCATTCTGCCCTATTTTGAAGCCACTGCCTCTACTTCCATACCTGAAAAATTTAACAATGCCACCACTCAACTAAATGCAGCATCAGAAAAACAAGAGTGGCACACTTATATTTAAAATCTACTTCTGTCTTACCAGGTTTGCTCTTAAAAACGTGCTTGTATTTATCTCAATTTCCCTTTGCTCACCTTTAGAAATACTAGTTTTGAGAAACTCTAATAAAATAAACTTTAATACTACTACCAAAGTGGCCCAGTAAAGGACACTATATTAAGCAATTCCATTTGCCCTTAAAAGAGAATACCAGGGTCATCAAATATCAACCCAGAATAAGTTATTTGAGGTTTGGGTTGGTTTTTTTTTTAACCTTAATGATTTTATAAAGCAAGTCACATGTTGGCTTTTCAAATATTTTAGGCATCACCAGGCCACGTTCGTCTATTTCACCTCATGTGCTCACACAGACGCTCAAAACAAATCTACACCCAGATATAAACATTGTTAATTTCATGATTCATTGTATTTAATAAAGAACCTATGAGAAAAGAATTTATGAGCAGGACACACATAACTTTTGTATCAGATCTCGGTAGAGGAGCCCTTCATCACACGTAGAAAGAAAAAATAGTAACTCACTTAAACATGAACAAGATCCAAAAAAATAGACTTGGAAGAAAAATCTCAAAAGGGTAAAAAGAGTTCTGTAACAAACAGCCCAAGGAGGTTTCAGAAGGTCTCAGCTGGACTGTCCTCATGGACAAGTTAGAAACCATCACGAATTAAATGCCTGTATTTGGTCCTTCCATAGATAAAGAAACTGAAATATCTCCCCCATTTTGTAGGTTTGCCAAGCTTAAAAGACAACTGCAGAATATGACATTTTATATTACTTTACATTTAAGGGTTTCCTTTGTCAAGGAGAAAAAAAATACCATCCAGAATACCCAAACAGCTACGTTTTGAGTAAGAGTTTCCAGTGCAACTTCCAATCAAACTCCCCATTCCCAGACTTGCACACAGAGTTAATGTCACTTTATTAGAATACTGGTAGTCCAAAGCCACTAGAGATTTTTGTTGATATCTAGTTTGATACCAAAATATGCATTATTTCCATTCCAGCTGTTCCGTTTCCATATCTTACCTGCATGGACAAGCACAAATCCCACTCGTTTCCCTCTTTGGGTTTGCTTTGTTTCGGGCTCTTTGACCACCACTTTTACAGCTGTAACCTGAGATGATTTGGAAGGTAACACTTCTACTGAACTTATCCCCTTCTCCATGATCATACATTAGGATCACCATCTTCTACTGGGAAGGAGCACACTTCCATTCAAAAATAAACTCTGGAGAGAAATCATCCTATAATCAAATCAGATGTATATGTTAGACACTGATTTCAAGAGATGAATTTCACACTAATAACCTCAGAATGAGCTTCTGGCAGAGAGGTTTGAAGCAAAGGCAACACACCTCTCCAAAGGAGGGTTTCCAAGTTCTGCCTCTTCCCTAGCCAACAGCATTAATGAGACTTAAAATAATCAAAGTTCATGTTGCAAGCTGAATGCAACCTTTTCACTGCAACATAACTTGAACGTAATGATCTTGCCAGGCACTGGAAGGAATTGTTAATGTAAGTTTTGCTTTCCATGGTGTCCTGTTTTTCAACAATACAACTTATTTCTCCACCCATCACATCTAACTAGCACATGAGTAATCCTTTAAAACACCATACCTTCTCCTTTCTTTTGCAGGGAATAGCTGTTTAAGATCCTATAATGAACTCCTATTCTTCTATACTGTTTCATCCCATCTCCTTATAATTTCCCACTAATTTGCAGCAGGAAAAGAAAAAGAAAATTAACTTTTTTTTAATGACAAAGTATTTCTAAAACAAAACCAAATAAGCCTAAAACAGTGAAATAATGTTTGCCTGCGTAAGCACAGTGAACCACAACATGCTTAAGTCAAGCTCAAATAATTTAGTAACTTTATGGGTTTGATGGTTACCCTTAAGATCTTTAAGGAATTTAATGTCTATATAAAGCTAACGGAAATATTGTCAATAAAAGCTAATGGAAATATTGTCAATAATGTCTAGTACATGAAACAGAAAAGTAACAATGTAGAATGATGCATGTATCAGGAGTCATCAAACAAACTCTGTATTTACTGCTGCTCTTATCCACAGCTTACTATGTATTAATCCTGGCACAAACCCATTTGTCTAGTTCAGCAGGCAAAATAGAAACATTCTACATGTTGAATTACTTAAGGAAGTGAATAGCACGTAGTGTTAATGCAGAAATGGAGAAAGCCTCTGTAATATGTTAAGATAGGTTATATATTAAGAACTAGATTAATTTTAAAGTCCCTTCCAATCGAAACCATTCTCAGACTCTACACCTCTATATTCTAGTATAATGTCTATCACTCCTACCATCTCGAAAAGGACTTTGTAACCCAAGAACACTGGAAAGTGAACATAAGCAGAAAAATGAGATGTTTAATGCATAAGACTTAAACCACTGACTTTGCAAATGCTATATGGCTTACTCCAGTAATTAAATACCACTCCATTTAAATGACCCAAACTATGCAAATGATGTTTAGCAAGATTCAGCATTGCCACAGAACAAACTGGCTGGTTTGCCTTAACTATCCTTTTGATAAGAAGAATTAGCACAGCTCTGGAGGAAGTTATTTATTTACCATAATTTCTTCTTAAATGCTAAACATACATAGTAATCTTCATAAATTTACTTTTCAAAATTAAATACTAACTTATTGATATAATTATATATGTCTTGATACGAAATGAAAGGCCACTACAATACACAGGCTCTACAAAGAGAATTTATCGATTACATCGAATTGCAATGGTCACTTGTATAAACTTCAGTGCTAAAATTAAAGTATTAATCACTGCATTTACTTCCTTTCTACTAATAATAGTAAAGAAGGCTCAAGCAACCATTGGCCCTCTTTGCTGCATCTTGTAACACCCTAAGGAAAGTGACTCCTGCAACAAGGGCACAGCATAGACTTCAGTAAAGTGACAGAGGAGCAAGTAAGGAATTTAAACTCCCACAGGAATGGAAGAAATAGTGTGGTGGTAGGGAAAGCAATAATGATGATTAAATGGCTTTTGAAAATTCAGGTGGAGATGTCATGTAAAGATTTACTAACAGTGTAACTGCAGGCTGAAAATCCTAATTAGGCCTTTGCATACAGCTGGGTTTAAGGATGTGTTTATTTCTACCAGAGAACATGCAGGCAACCTATCTCCTCCCCTCTGCTTCACTTCATAACACATCCTCCCCACCAACTCAAACCTCTCCCATCTCAAACTGTTCTTCAAGTCCTTTTACATTTCATTCACAAACCTGCTGCTTCCACTTGTTAAGCTCCCATTGGATTCAACTTTTCCCTTTCAAGCCTCTTCTAGGATTTATCAGTTCTCCCTCCTGGCTGTCATGCTTCCACCACTCCTGACTTCACTCCTCCTTGCTACACATTCCCTGCTCTCCATCTGTACAGCGACAGAAACGCCATAAGAATACACACCAGCGTGCCTGCTGGAGAACAGAACCACAATGCTTTTACCAAAGCACCCAAAGCCCTAACTGCGCTGCGGAAGTAACTTGGAACCCCGAGCAGGCGCTCGG
>VWZT01016881.1:0-118677 GCA_013397055.1 Pachycephala philippinensis
GTATCTAATCTTTTCAAATAAACTAATAGCTGGTGTTAATGACTTTGACTATGATTTTTAAAGTAGATTTTCTGAAGTATAAAAAGAATTTCTAGACTTAAGAAAAAATGTCTATACAGATACCACATGATCACGTTCTTAAAATCCCACATACGCTTAGCTCTTTTGCTCAACAAGGGTATGCAGCTAACTTTGTTGGACAGAAATCTTACATCTCTAATTAGAAATGGAAGGATCAGGTGATGCTCTAAAGCATGTTTTTTTAAATTTACCCCAAAATAATTTTGGGGGTACCCATTTCCACATGAGTATCTCTACAAAGCTCTCTAACAACAGTGTTTTTCACTAGATTTTTGTGCTTTCTCCCCCTCCCCAACTTAAACTCTTTTGTTCCATTTTAACAAAAACAAATAAATATATTTCATGTTTTTCTGGATGGAAAATGTGCATTTATTCCATATTTTCAAGCTGTAAAAACAGCTCAAAATTCCACTATTGCCAATGCCAACTACATCTGTTTACCAGTTGGAAAAGCTCAGGTTCATATGCACAATTTAGGCATCTTAAATTGATATAACTTCAACATAGCCAAAGCCATGGCTGCACAGTGGTTACTAGGAATACCCCGGGCTAAATCTCATCACCTCCCCACAGAATTTAAAGCTCTGAGTATCATTCAGAAAAATAATCCAGCAAAATGCCAGGTAACTCTGCAACTTCTCCTAGAGGGAATTTCCGGTTTAAATGGTTCTACAGTTTATTTAAAATAAACTAGCTTGTAAAGTTGATTTCTTCTTCTCATCTTTGTCAACCTCTTCCATGTTTCTGTTTTGTACAAATATGTTACTGCCAGCCACAGGAATAGTTGCATCTAACGTGGTTTCTTTTTTTCATCATGCTGTTGCAGGCAGCTACTTTCTCTGCCTCAAATACTTTTTTCTCCTTTATATTGCAGTTATTGCTCCAGGAGGGTGCCAAATTGACTATCATAAGGAACAGAAGCTTTGTAGCTGAAAATCTGGCATAGCATGGGCAAACAGCAGTGACATTTGTTCATGGCAGCCCAACACCACCAATAGGTAGCTACCCCAGGGAATCAGGCAAACAGAGGTATTTATTTCTTGGTATCCTGTGATCCACAGTGAGAAAATTGCAGCAGACTGTTTTGGGAACTGGGGCTATTCCTGCACTGGTTTGCTCGAGGTCTTTAGGCAAAGCACCTCACGGCTCCTTATCTCTGTTCCACCCCTGTCAAGTGGTGCAAATGATAACAGTGTGTGTTGTAAAAGTATTTCAGCTCTTGTATGTTATTCTGATGTGGGTCTCTACTATTTGGTGCAAAAATGCCAATTAATACCAGCTGTGACAGCACTACTATGCAGGCAACCAAATTACAAAAACTTATTGGAAAGGAAAATCAAATGGGATTTGCTGGAAAACAAGGTTTCACAGCAGACATGTTCAACGGCAGCAGCTCAAATTTAGGTTTAATTATAATAAAAATGTCTGGCATCAATAAACACGGTAACACCAGGTTGATTCCTGCATCATGACAGGATTGAAAGTAATTAACGTGCAGTGTCTGATAGATTTTCCCATTAGAATAAAAGATGGCATAAAAGTAAATATTATAAAATAAGACATATGAAAACCTTTACCTGCTAGCATAAAATTAGTAATTTAATGCAAATAACTAGCAGCTGTGAAATTAGAATTTCAGTAAAAAAAGAAACGATGTTCTGTATTTTTTTGTCAAGATACCTCAACAAATGGACTCCCTCCAAACTATATACATATAATTAATATGCTAACTGTATGTCAAAAGGAGTTGTTATCAAAGCTTGGAAGATAATGAGCCATATGTAAACCTGCTGTCTTTATTCAAAGCTATCCTTTCTTCAAACAGAATGCCATAAGGAGGATGAAATATCTGTGAAACTATTAAGTACAAAAATTATTGAAATAATTTGTTCTGTGTGCAGCTACACCTTTAAATTTATTATATTTTGTTAGATCTGATATTTCATATAGCAAACCACAATGATTTTTTGTGACTGGCCACATGTTTTTTGGTTTTCTTTGCATGCTGGGGAGGTTGTTCTTACAAGCTTCTGAGCATGCTGGCCATTATTCAACAAAGCACTTAGGCATATGAACAGTTGTGTTAACTTCAATAGTTAAGGGTAGCCAAAGGATCAGGCCAGAAAGTTTAGAACCTAGTAAGATTAAGACACTAATGACCATCAAAACTATAGTTAAAAGATGGCCTTGAACATGTCTTTGATGGTCTTAGACTAATAGGAAGAAGGAAATATAAAAAAATTAAGTAATTTCCTTTCTGGGTCATGTGTCTTGCAGCATCACTGCTCTAAAAGTAGGCTACAGCAAGGGGAAAATATTTTATATTTAATATCGCAACACAGGGCAAATGAAGTACATTCATTGTTTCTACTGTAAAGTTATAGTATGATTTTTCAGAGCTCTGTATAAATCCTGTGTCAACATACCATCCAGGAAAAAATATTTCCCTCATTGTATCGAATGGTGAAGCTGTAGCAATGGTAAATGGTGAAATTAATGATTCCTTGCATAAAGTAAAACATATTGACTCTGAAGTGCTCAAAGATGTGTACAAGTCAAAGGCTTCCTGAAGATATTCTCCTGCTCTTTCTCCTCCCAGTATGTAACCCCTGATACACCTTTACAGCTGGGCATCTGCTACAACCCAGCACTGATTCCAGCCCACCACTCCAGCAGAAGGATGAGCAGCAGCATCTGCTCTGCAGCATCACCTGCCTGTATTTCCACACCACGAACTATAAAGCAAATATTTGAGATGGAATGTGATGAAGTGTCTGCTGCTCTCTCAGGCTCTTGTTCCTCTGTTTATTGGACCAAGCTTTTTTTCCATGTCTACACAGACATCTACAATATGCAATTTTCCATTAAAGCTTTTTCTGATAAAAATTCAGTTGCTGGAGAGGTCCTGAAAAATATGCAGGGAAGGCTGAAATATGGGCAAAATCCAAGTGAACAAATGAAGCAGTGTTATTTACTACTAGTTCCTTCCATTTTGAAGACATGATAAGTGTGAAGTGATTCACATGGTGTTTATTGCATTGTAATAACAGCATGACAGAAGACCAGTTTGGGAAGGGATACTTCAGTGTACTGCAGAGAAGCAAAATATGGTCTCAGTCAGTACTAGATCACAACACTTATTTATTTCTTCATATATTGGTTCATGAGCCATTATATTACTCTGATTCATGGTGTCCAACATTTGCAATCTGAACCTAATGATAGGACAAGAAGTAATAATATAATAAAAAGTGCTATTTTACTCATGGTAGTTTAGCAAATGCAAAGTGAGGTAAACACAATTTATCTTCAACTAATGTTAAAATGCTGCATTGATGTGCTAATGCATTGCAAGTCTCTCTGAACTCACCTTTTCCCTGTAAAATCTGCTTGTTCTGTCTCAGGCATTTTAGGTAAGTTCTCTTGAAAAAAATGAAATTATAACAGTTCTGTCTCTTTTGTTTCCTCTGCATTGATTCACCCAATTGTGTAAAAAAAAAAAATCCAAAGTTTTGTTTGGTTATGAAATTCATGGTACTCGTGACACCTCTTGTGAAGAAAAGCTTTTTAATAATCACCTATTCAAGCAGTATGATTAAAAAAACCACTAAAACCTTCAGCTGACATTTAAACTTCACTCAACAAACAATTCTTAGGAAGACAAACTATTCTGTTTCCTGCCCTTACACGGAATATAAGCAGTTTCATTTAAATCACAAAGATTTTGTTTCTCACATTATGCCATTTAAAACAAACTTTCTTCCTATAGAACACATTCTTTGCATAATAGACCAGTAAGCCTTTCCAAAAATGATATTAACAATTACTGTGTAATTTAAAGACAGGCCTGAGACACAGTATTTTTGTCCATATCTAGACCTAGGAAGCCTCAAGGTTTGAAGCTGTTTATATTGAAGGATTTAAGTCTGGGATCATCTCTAAGCCGGATTACCTCTACCCTTATTTTCCCACACACAACATCCTATACAAAGTGAGTTCAACAGTATCTCATTCTGGTTTTCCATTACAAGGAAATTTGCCTCTTGTAAGCTCCAAGTCTCACAATAGCTGCTTGTAGCCTGAATAGAGGCTTTCTACATTACTCCCTCATAGCCAGATTTTCAAAGCTATCTAAGCACCTGAATTTAATGAAAAAGAGAAAAACCCAAATAAACAAGTCCAAGGCTCGCCAAGGTTATACTTGTATTGAAAATGTCACCAGGTACTCTACCATTAACTTTAGCCTTCTGTGTAACTTTGAAAAATGTAGACAATAATTTAGATGAGCAGACTATAACGAAGGTAAACTGACTATACTGAGGGTTAGTAACCTTGGAATCTCTCCCAGTTCCAGAGTCAAAGTACAGACTCATCTTGCCCCTCATTCCACAGTGGGAGGAGATGCAGGGATGCACCAGCTACTCCCTTCTCTCTCAGACCTCATGCAAAAGCCATATATGGATGGGTTTGCACGCATGTACAGTGATCCATGGAGTTCCAAACCTGGACTTCCCTGATATGCATTATGGAACGTCACATCAGGATGTTGCCTTGCTAAACAAGGCATTAACAAGGTATTCAAAAAGTTTACAGCATTGATATGCAGTTTCTAAATCTGCAGTTTATGATTGAGTCTATGAGAAAAAGAACAAGAAAAACCACGTTAAATATCTACAAAATCTATCTATAAAATAATGTGCGTACAGACAAGGTAAACAGAGCAAGAATTAGGAATCATATAGATGTAGAAGAATTGGCTTAAAAAAAAAAAAAGTGGTTCTACATAGAATAAGCACTTAAAACTTTGGAACTCCATTGTTCATGATGTTTCAGATGCCCCGAAACCTAGTGACCCTCATAGGACACTGGATATTATTGAGAAGATAAATGCATCAGAAGTGAATAAATACAGTGAAATCACATTGGGCTCAGGAATTTTCATTAACTAGAAGCTGTCTGAAGCTGGGACAATAATACGCAGAAATACTGTTACACTCTTGCCCTATTCTTATGTTCCTTTGGATTTGCTTTTGGCCACTGCCAAGAAGAGAACACTTATTGGGTAGGATCTTTGGTCTAGACTACTATGGATATTTTTGTACCCAGTTTATGGTCACAGGAGCAAAAGGAACTGATATCAACAACTCATTACACATCAGCTGCACATATGGGACATCTTTAAATTTAGATTATAATTTCAGTTTCAGATACCCTTTTTTTTGGTTTCTTTCCCTCCAACTCTTATTCAAATAGTCCTGTTTCCTTCCCCTGTTTGTCATGTTTATGCAACTGGTTTTATGGCCACCTTATAAACTAGCTAATTAAAAAATACAGGTTAAAAAGAGGCATGTGGAGGAAAATTGACCCAGTTTACAAGAGGACACTCATTTGTTTAAATCACTTTCACCATAAGCATGATGACTCCCTGCTGATAGGCTAACTACCCCTGGATCATAAGATCAATGCTTTATCCAGAACTTAGGCAGGCTAAGAGAGCACTCATGAGCAGTTATGAGCTCATGAGAAGTATCTCGTAAACTGCTGAACCTCAGCACCTTTTACTCGCAGTAGGAATGGTAGGATTGCTCCAGGTATGATAGCGTATGCACGTGAGACAGGGCTTTGACTTAATATGACCCGGTGATAGAGTTTGGAGAGAGGAGAGGAAGAGCTCAGTTGCTCGGATCATGGTGCTAATAATGCCAAGGTTGTGGGTTTCATCCCCATATGGGCCATTCACTTAAGAGTTGGACTCGATGATCCTTCTGGGTCCCTTCCAACTCAGAATATTCTGTGATTCTGTACTTGGATGGTAAAAAGCTTGCCATTTCACCCCCCAGTTATTGAGACTGCCTCACATCAGACATTGCCATTGACAAGTCTAGTAATACTATATCTGTATGCATATATGTATAAAAAGTACTGTGTTTGTTGTTGAAATAATTAACTTTATCGGTTGTGGTAATACTCAGGAAGTAATTAGAAATCCAGAAAAAGTGTACTATTCAGACAGTATTATTGAAGATACATAAAGATGCTGGCTTTGAAAATCTATTTTTTCCTGAAGAATTAAAAATCAGGCAAGAGTTTATTTATTAGTTGGCCAGTTAATTTTTTCAGTGCCTTCAAGTGGGTTAAGTCTTGCTAAATGATTTTGCAATGGAATATTGAATGTGTATCCGCAGTCTGACTGCAGGTATGCATTCCACCTAATGATGATCTATTTTGGATTGAACTCATGGACCAGGTAATTTGCAATTCTATTTCTATTTGATCTTTTAATGTAAGTTCAAAAGAAATCAAGCTTACATTTCTATCAGTTACCATATTTAAGCATAAAAAGAAGACCTCTTTTAAATGCATAAATTAAGTCAAATTAAAAACACTTTCACAATGACTAAAGGTGTTCTGGAGTATGATTCAGGTCATACTGAGGACTCGTGCACACTACATAAATTTTAAAACGAAGCAATAAATGGTTTAAATGTACAAACTGTACAAATGTACAAACCAGTCCAGTACAGCCTTCAGCAGACACCAGCGGGTGCCTGTTAAGTAAAATCAGTGTTCTGTGCTGTCTGTGCTCTGGGAACACAGTGGGTAGTTCTGATTGACTTGTGATTATTTGATTTCCTGGCAGACTTTGAATCAATTCCAATTACATTCCTGAGACTAACAGTTGGACAAACTTGCCTCTAAGTCTCTCATACCAAGAGCTTTAACCACCTACCCTGAAAGGTATGGAGGTTTGGAAGCAAGGCAACAAGTAATGGTTTTCTGTTCTGCCTGTGAAATCATGAAGAAATGCAGTAAACTGTGCCTTTGAAAAGACTTTCCAATATTGTCCCATTTGCAGGGGAGATGCCACTGAGGCTGCCACCACTGTAAATGTAATTTTAAAACTTCATAACTGACCTCACTAATCAGTCGCAGACTATTTGAGAATTTGAAAACCATCTGCTCCACCAAATTCTAGTATTTGTGGTTGATGTTTTTCATGACTTCCACCAGTAACATTTTAAGTATGGTAAGTATTTCATATTTGGACAGAAACCAGTCAGAGTCCTATAGGCACTTCATAAAGTAAAGCAAGCAGAACCGGAGACAGTCAGATGCTCCCCTTTTTGTCCTCTTCAAAAAGGCAAAGAGATTTTTCCTGAAACTACTTTAAGACAAAGTAAAGGACTAAGACAAAGTGATGGAGGACTAAGAACCTGTGGTGGTTTGAAGAGACNAGGATATTCTGTTAACTCCAGAATAATTTCCCATGATAATTAAAGCTGACAGCACTACCTATCTCCCCAGGCACAATGCTGTGGAAGCCCATAGGATACAGGCATTGGAGTCAGATTTAGCACATATGGAAAAGCAGATTCTGTAATACCTACTAGAGCGTTTCTAAAGAGGTGATCTAGTCGAAGAGTCCTGTGCTTAGAGCCAGCTTTACTAATTAAATCCCTAAATACTAATGCACATTATGCATACCCACACAATCAACCACTGCTGAGACAAAGTCTCTGTATTCTCATGGAAGTCTGAGGGCAATATATTAGTGTATACTTCACTATAATTAACAGTCAGGTCATTTTGTTGAAAGAACCATCTGGACCACCGTGATATCTTGAAGTACAAGTATTTTACTGCTTCAATATCAATAATTAGAATATGGCCAGCTGCTCAAACACTAAGCTGCCCAGTGCAATAGCTAGTACCAAACTAAATAATGCTTTAGCGTTAAGCAAGTATTGCGGAATTCTTTACAGTAAGAGCTGGAAACTCCGACTGCCACTGAAGGATTTCTTTACATTCAATGGCTCTAATTCCATGAGAAAGGACCATTTGATACGTGTTATCAATGGGAAAGCTTTCATTTTAAAACCTGCCATATGAAATACCTTATTACAAACAAAGAGTCAGCACACAGAGTCACTTCATTTATGTCCCTGAACTAAGTGAAAGTTGATTTTGTTTTCCTAAGATCTGGGTTTAAAAGCATCTGTGTTAGCTCTCTATTTGCTTTGCCTTGCCTTGCATTTTTATTCTTCTCTGTAATTTAATTCATTATTCTTGTTTGGCTGATTTATCAGACAATGGAGGATTCTCTGCCTCTCCCTGCCTTAAGTGTTCTTTTTTTCTTCTGCTTGAGCATTTACAGAAACACAAAGAAAGAAGCCTGAAGCCAAGTCTTAATGCATTTTAAATATTTGTCTTTTTAAGCAAAACCAAGGGGCAGATACATTGATTTTAAATATCTAGAAGTACTTAAAATGTTTAATTTAAACAGGGGAAAGTAAATGCACATAGACTTAATTCAAAGAAAAGGAAACTAAAGCTTTACCTGAGCAAGGAGAGTTGTATTATACTCAAATAACAGGCACTAAGAAAATGGTAGTGAAGGTAAAGTAATGACTTAGAAAATATTGTTGTGACAAGTGCTTTGGAAAGAAATTACATTCTGATATTTTAGTGTATTATAATTATTGCAGCAAGTGATGAGAATTGATGCAAAGAGCTCATAAAAGGTGGGATTTTTTTGCTTCTGTCTGTGGGCAAAATTTTATTTTCATCCACAGATTTGCAGCAATTTGGAGGCTTTTCAGCTAAGTCCAACACTCAGCTTTCTAGTTGCCCAACCACAGAAAAACAGAGGAAACTTGAGCATCTTTTTATTTTCACACTTTCCATCTTGATTACTGCACAAGATACTGAGGTTCTTAATCATCCTGAGTATCTAATCCTTTTAAATAGGGGTTTCAGAGTGCATCCATTCTTAGTAATGGATGGTACTCTGTGACCTCAGCACCAAGGAGTTAAAAGTGATTTGTTTAATTTGATTCCACTACTTGACAAATTCTAATTTCACACATCAAGATGGCCAATAATCTGGCCATGAACACATTCTACTTTTCATTTACAAAGGGGGATCCATGCTGTTTAAGAAATGTACAGTTTCTCTAATTCCAGGCCTAAATGAGAGGCAGCAAGGGAAAGACATTTTTTCCTTCAGAAAGAAGCTATTGTATTCATATACAACATGCTTTTGGATGACTCTGTCTAGCAACATCACATGCATTTGCTAAGTACCTTGTACTGCTTGAAGCGTGGAGATATTTTTGCTAGCATACATCCTGAAGTGATTATTGTCATCATACCAAAGTATTCAAACTGAAAGAATATTTTAGAAAGAGCTTTATTTTAATGTAAAGTCCAAATTCTACATTCCATTCATGCCTTATGCTTATTTAAGTTAATGGGACTTAAGAAATGACACTTGAAGAACAGGCCCAGATAAGTCTTTCCTGCTTACCAAATTGTGGCACATTATAACGCTTATATATGGAAATCCATCCCCTTATTCAGACTTTTATTCAAACACTGTGTTCAGTTTCTGAGTACTGATATGCAGTCACTCCTTTACTGTATAACAAAGTCACTTCGGTAATAGTTTGCAACACCCCCTCTGGTGCAGTTGCGGCACAGGACAGAGGTCTGATGAATTCTATTCAGACGGATGATATAAAATCAAGAGCTTCAGCCCTGATGTCATCACTGTGTTCTTTTCACTGCCCCCCTAGAGGCACATTTGCAAAGTTCACTGAGGAATGCATTGTCACAGTCATGGAAGAACTATCTTTGAATAGTCAAGAGACATCACCATACCTTCTGTAAATCCTAAGGCACATTGCAATAAACTTAGATGGCCTCTGCAGGCTGGTATTGATGGAGGATAAATTCCCTGTCATTGAAAAAACAATGACAATATCTGTTACAGGGCCCTACAGACAGAACTGAATAACTTGATTTAACTTCACAGTTTGACTTTGAGCAGATGGTTGGACCAGCTGACCTCCAGAAGTCCCTTCCAGACCATTTAAATTCTTCTATGATTCTGACCTATTTTTAGCTCTTCAGACTGAGTAAAATGATTCAAATTCAAAAGCAAAATAGTTTTTCAGCTAAAATGGGACCAATGAAAATAAAGAAATAATCTAAAACAACCTTAGGAGCGTGTTTGTGTTTCTTTAAGTGATATAAGCAATCCACACAGGCCTTTCATTCTGTTTTTGTAATCTGTGGTATGCTGTGAGGCTACAGTGTTGGGAGGCAGTAAAAAAATCTTCTGGAGAGCCATCTTAGTTTAAGAGGAAATTAAAAAAAAAATTAAAATCTTTGGTCTGCATAGAATGGTACGACCACTAAATTAGAAATACAATGAAAAATTCTGAGCAGTTATTAATATAGAAAATTAATAACTCTGTTCTTACTAAAAGAAAGACTGCTGTTATAGCAGCTCTTAAGTTTTCATTACAGCTAAAAGAAACTATTTCAACATAACAAGGGCAACTGTAGGGTTGAACAACGTTCAGTAAATTTCAGCAAAGGCAAATGCAGGGTCCTGCACCTGGGGAAGAATAATCCCCTGCACCAGTACAGGCTGTGAGTGACTTGCTGGAAAGCAGCTCTGTGGAGAAGGACCTGGGGGTCCTGGTGGACAATAAGCTGCCATGACCAGCAGTGTGTCCCTGTGGCCAGGAAGGCCAATGGGATCCTGGGGGGTGTTAGGAACAGCATTGCCAGCAGGTCGAGGGAGGTGATCCTGCCCCTCTGCTCAGCCCTGGTGAGGCCACATCTGGAGTGCTGTGTCCAGTTGACGGCTCCTCAGGGCAGGAGAGACACAGAGCTCCTGGAGCAGGTCCTATGGAGGGCAACAAAGATGATTAAGGGACAGGAGCATCTCTCTTATGAGGAAAGGCTGAAGGAGCTGGGCCTGTTCTCTGACCTCCTCTCAGAGAAGAGAGACTGAGAGGGGATCTTATCAATGCTTACAAATATCTTAAGGATGGGTATCAAGAAGATGGGGCCACAGTCTTTTCAGTTGTGCCCAGTGACAGGACAAGGGACAATGGGCAGAAACCGAAACAGAGAAAGATCTATCTAAATGAGGAAAAAATCCTTTACTTTGAGGGTGACAGAACACTGGAACAGGATGCCTGGAAGAGTTGTGGAGTCTTCTCTGGAGATATTTGAAACCTGCCTGGACTCAATCCTGTGCAATCTACTCCAAGTGAACTTGCTTTAGCAGGGAGGTTGGACTAGATCATCTCCAGGGGTCCCTTCCAAACCCAGCCATTCTGTGATTCTGTGACAACATACTGGTTTATATCCTCATCTAAAAAAAAGCCCATCCGAAATCTAAATAACCTTTTTATTTAATCTTCTCTGCAACCATCTCTTGTTCATGTCATGAAGTCTAACAGAGAAAGATCAAAAATATTTAAAAACCAAACCAGACAAAGCAAAGACTACTACAACCAGCTGAAATTTGATCAATTTACAAATGTGCAACATGTTTAACCTTGAGACATTTATTTCTTGAATTATTATTTTTTATCGTAACTTCTGCTTATCAGCCTACTTATTTCACATGGTTTCATGCTGGCCTCTTAATTTTTCTGTTTTAAAGTTATGCATACTAATTTAGGACTATAGAACGGCTGTGTTTCTCCACCAAAAAAAGTATTGATTTTTAATAGCAAACTACTCAAAAATGAGTACACTAGAGCAATCAAGAGGGAATTCTGTGTTCACCCATCATGCAGGAGACAAACAAGTCAATTTTTTGTCAGTAACGATTTGAACTCTGATTGCCTACCTACAATAAAAATAGATGGCATGCCACTGAGCAGGCTCAGGTAAGGCCTCTCTCAGTATTTCAGTATTATACTTGCTGCACTCTAATACCTCCTACAAATCCCTAAACGCGACCTAAGACAGTGCAGTTCATAAAGGGGAAAGATGCATGGGCACAGTTCCCAACACAGCTGGCTCAGTAACTGCTGTTTGTCATGAAGATGGGACACAGCCAATGTGATTTTCCTGCTGTGTTCCTTGCACGGTCACACAGACCTGCTCTGCAGTAAATTGTCACTAGCAAATTTACAGTACCTCATCCATGCACTAGGTAATCTCCAAACTCTTGCAAGGGCTTATAGAAGCTGCTGGCTTCTCAGGAGCAGGTAATTGGCTATATTTTAGTTCCACACAAGGTAATAGCTCCTGCTGAGTTACTGCATGTACTGTCACTCAGAACACTGATATTTTCTTTTTAAAAAGAAAAAAGTAAGCGTGATGAACTGTCATATTCTGCTCCTCTTCACACATCTTTGCTATCACTGCTTGTTCTGCAAGAAAAATGAAGGCATCTTCCCCTGCATGGCTGGGGCAGGTACCTAAACACCCCAGTGCCCCTCACAGAACTTGCCACCAGCCCAGGACCAAAATGGGTTTCTGGGTGTCCCCTTATGTGACTGGATGCACACAGCTTCACACAAGATGAGTCAGCTGTACGGTCAGCTACTCAGCAACTCAGCTAGTACACCCCGGCACAAGGTGACTGCATGTAAATCCGTGTCATTTTTGACAGGTCCGTGACATATCTGTCTATGGCATTCTCCAATTCTGGAAATTATACCACCTTGAAATCCTCTTATTTCTACACTACAAATTGCTATAAGGATGCTGACTACCTTATTTCTTTTTATAGCTATTTATAGCCTTTAATACAAATATTACTTCCAGGTACATAGCAGACAGTGAGATTCAGCTCCAGATTTAGACAGAAACATTTAGGTTTCTATGGTGCAATGCCTCTAAGCTCAATAGCTATGTTATATTACCATTATAAATAGTGGACACCTAGTTCAAGATATCTGCTTTGGAACAAGAATATTGCTGTTCTGCTCGGGATTTTCCCTCCATTAAGTATAACCAACTTTGGAAAACTATTCACAAGGTGAATTTCAGTAGGGGTGCTGGCATTTTGGTCACAGGACACGTGATCTTTCTCTGGCAGCAGACTGGCAGGAAAACAGCTGCAGCTGGATTGATTGTTCCACTGGGCTGAATCTTGCCTGCAGACTGTGAGTTGCACAACCCTGTCTGACGCCTGTGGGAGACATCATTGTCTCCTCATCTTTGAATCCTGCCCCTCATTTTTTTCAACACAGACTGCCAAGAATAGAACCTCAGCTCACAGAGAGATGTTAGGCATCTCTAAGCTTTCTGCAAATGAGCTGTCTAGGCTCCCTTCTGTTCTCAGTAAAGAAGAGAGGCATCTCCAGAGAGCAATTCTGCTGCTGTGGGGGGTGAATTGCTTCAGAAGTTACCTGCTTTTCTTTTCTAACAATAAAAGGAGCTTGGACAATGAGTTGACATCTCACTTGCAGAGGCTAAAGTTTAAGGTGATCAGTCCCAAACAAGCTCAGAATATATAAATCTCACTTTGGATAATGAAAACCACATTTTTTGGTAAACTGAATATTCCCCATTAAAACTGCCTCACCTTTTATTTAAACTTTAAATTGTTCCAGCTTTTCATGAAGCAACCCAAAAATGAAATATAATATGGAAAGCAAGAAAAGAAAAGTAGCATAGCCAAGACAGGGACAAATATTCAAAAAGTGTATGTAGTCAGCTGAACCAAAGCTTGCAGGTTTTAGGGAGGAGTAAGGATGGGTTTGAAAATAATTCACATAGCAGGGCCTGGCAGGTAACCATTCAAAAAGGCAGGCAAAGGATAAGAAGCAAAGGATTCCTCTGACAATCCACAATATCCAGTGTGACATATTCCTATGTTACATAGCATAATTGCACATTTATATAGCCTGTCCTAATTCAGGGTGTGGCCACACACATCTAAACCCAAAAGCACTTACATATTTCTGAAATTCTTTGAAAAATTCAAGAAGAAAACATGATTATCCACTTTGTAGCCCTTTATTTCAAGCACAAAAATGGAATGGATTTAATTTAGTGGTATTGATACACAGGTAGATTGCGCTAAGTTAAAAAATGAACAGTGTGAGCAAATTTTGAAATAACAGCATATGAACCTGTTATGGCTAAGCTGGAGCAACCTATATGCTCTTAGGGGACAAGAAAGGAAAATCCCTTTACTGATTTCTGAATATGAATAGACACTTTAAATTCATGTTATTTTCCTTTTAACTGGAAGGTTAAACCATAAATTTAGATAGATTTTTCTGAAAATCAGATGGATGCAGACTAGCAGAAAACTCACTTCAAGATGTTTTCTGGTTGTGACCTACTATCCACTCTGTTCTCAATCAAGGTGACTGATAAAGTTTGGCATAAAGATAAACATTCATATGTATATATATAAACTCAGAGCTTTTGTGGGTAACGCCGAATTCTGCTATTTAAAACTTTACAGAGGTAATTCTGACCAAAATAAAAATTGTCCCAGCTCTGTGAAGATTCAGTATCCCAGCATGACTGACTATAATTTTTGGATAGCTGATTTATGTCATTTCCTTCTGTAAGGCATATACACAGACATAACACAAAGAGGAGAGGCAATGTTTCCCTCTAATGTGAAGATGAAAGGATGGAAGGATGGGTATAGGATTCAACTATTAATTACTTATTGTGTTAATGTTCTACAACTCTGAGATGGATGATAAGAGTCCTCCTTAGAAAAAAGAGTAAAGCAAAATTTGACAAACCTGTCTTCTTCCAATAGACTTTGACCTGAAGTTGATTGTCCTGATAGAAAGGAGTTCCAATTTTAAGAAAACGAGTGGTTTTCCTTCTTTGAAAGGTCGGGTAAGGATCTACCAGTCCTTTCTGTGGTTTCGCAGAAGATGTCCGTTCCTCTGCAATATACAGAATGATAAGGAAACTATTTAGTTAACTACAGTGCTGTATAATGACTATGCTAATATGCTGAAATTCAGAAAATAATAGTATCTTTACTCCAAATGATCTTATTTCAGTTTCTTACCTAAATGAAATAAATATAAAGAATTAGCTGTCCGTAGTGGTTGAAAAATCACTTGTTAGAAATGCAGTCAAAGAATTTAGACAGTGACCAAAAAAGACAAATATGTTTTTACAGGGAAATGCTCTGTAAATTTTCTGCAGAGTAACAAGGAAATGGACTGTATTTATAGCCCCAAGAACAAGAAATGTTAACACATTGATTTTTTTAAACAGGCACAGTATCTACCAGTAGTTCTCTATAATACTTCACAGTCTTTATATTCATGCAGTGTTTGAATATGCACAAAATCCAAGGACAGCACTGAATGTAACCCACAGAGTGCCACATATGGTTACTACATCAAAGTAAATATAGACCTCTGGTATGCTATATAAGAACACTGTGGTCAGATTAAAGATCTGTCTTGCCCACTTTCCCATTCCCAACAGTGAATGGTGAATGCTTAGGAAAACATTGCAAGAGCGGAATTTTCTTTCAGCAATTCCCCTGGTGCTATGTGCCTTGCTTCCAACAAGCAATTGCAATTGGATGTCCTTAATCATGCATTTTGTTTGGCAACAATTCATCAACATTTAGCAGGGTTGACAGAACTTAAAGATATTTTCAGTTGAAAAGAAAGAAATGTTCATTCAAACTGCACTTTTCATTGCACACTTGCAAATATATCTGATCCAATTAGGAGGATCAGATTATAAACAAAAAAAAAAAGCTGTATTTAATTCAATATTAAATACCTAAAATAAAACCAAAGACTCTAATAATAAGGAAGTGGCAAATTATTAATTACATACTTGAGAGAAAGAGGAAAAAATTCAGATTTCAATAGTTGTCATGAGTAACATATAAACTTGAACATTTTGCCTTATATGCAGCTTCAATGGAAATTCACTTGCTTTATGGCCAAATTTTACTTTCTCAGCCCTTTGCTGAATCTGATATGATTTTTCATTTTGTTTGTTTATTTTAAATTAAACTACCAAACTTAAGGAAATTCTTTCTTAAGGTAACCATAATGTTACTACTACCTAAATGGAAATCAAAAAGTTATATAGAGAAGTACAAACTAAAAGCTATTAGGTATTACTCAATTTAAATTATTTTAATTTTATTAAATCTCTGATTTGCTATTCTCTGTCTGCTCCACTTCCACAAAAACCAGGACACCAATTTAGAATATTTCTATATAAAGATCAAGCGAGAATCTTGCTACATTTCCCAGAAGTGAAGCACACAAATATAGTGAGGCAATGCATTTCTGAGTGTGGGGAAATATAACGCCAGAGGGCTGAGGTCAAAGCTCACAGAGGTCTGTAGGACTAAATTACTTCAGCGGGTTATGGGCTATCTCTATTCTGACAATAGGACCAGACACCTAAAAACCAGAGCTTAATTCCACACAGAGCAGAGCATCTGACAGTGGGACTTCAGCAAAATTGGCATGTTGCTTCTGGAACTACTTCCCAAAGGCCATCAAAGTCCCAAAATAAAGACGAGCCATAAATGTCATGTCCTAGATAATATTTCAGGCAATTTTTTTGTTTCTTTTTCATATTTCTCCATCTGCTTCTGAGTATTCTCAAAAGGACATCAAGCAGGACTGGCTCTGTACCTGCCTGAGTGAGATATAGAAGATGAATTTGCATCTCCTCCAGGAGTATTTGCTTGCTTTTCTATGTAAGCTATAATCTAGCCATTTTTTAAAAAATATCCAAAAAGGCCTAAACACACCTCTCAGTAGAGTGCTTTATTAATTAAAATGTGTGGTATCAGTAGTTTAGGTTCAAAGAATCTTGAATCCTTTACCTCATGGCTTTAAGAGAAGGGATGCTCAGATTTTTCTATAAACTTACTACTGAAATACTCTAAAACAAATATGTGTTTTAGTCGGTATAGGCACTAATTTACAGTTAAAAAGAAAATACTGCTCATTAAATAAATGGATGTTCATAATCTGAACAGTCGAAATACTTGAAGTATATGAGATTACAAAAATATTATTTTCAGTATAGTTTTACTCTACTTTAAAAAGCAATACAGCAATTAATGAACTTTTAGTACAGAAAGGTCACCCCAGTAAAGCAAAATAAAGCACAAGGCATTAGAAAGTCAGTACCAACAAGATGTAAGTAGATAGCAGACCTTCACAAAAACTACTGATGGTCTGTTTTCTGAAGCAAAACAACCAAGGAGGGACCAGGGTATCCAAGCAAAACTGTGGAAGGAATTTAAATCTAGCTATAACAATGATAGGAAAGAGGTGTCACTGGAGAGGACAGAAAATGATGAAACAGCCAAAGTCACATGTGAGGTATAGCATAAATGAACTCCATTTGGTAAAGGATTTGTAAGTAATAACTCAGATGTGACCTGCAAAAACATTTTGAAGAGGGAAAACTGAAACAAAGATCTTCTTCTCCCACCATAAACCCAGGGGCGCTATCGACCAAGAGAGTCAGAACATTAGTGAAACCATGGAGAGCTAATACAGCCCTACCAATGAAGAGTTTTCACGGTAAGTATGGAATGGTACCAAAAATGACATGTTCTTATCTCAATTACTCAGCTTCAATTTAGAAGGCTTTTGTTATATGGAAAGTCTTTATTTACTCTCATGTTTAAAGATTATGATGGTCTGACCTAATGTCAGGAGTACCAATAAAGCATGATAAAGGTCAGTTGATTAATTACCCCTGCTCCCAAGATGGGAATATTTATAAAGCTATACTAATAATAAAATGAGAGAAAGAACTTGAAAAGCTTGCCTTTTTTCTCTTTGACTAGTTGTATATAATGGTATCTAGAATTTTCTCCCACTTAGCAGGACACAGACCAACCTCAGACAGCTGAAATCCTCCTATCAGAATTCTCCTGTGATGTGATGTAATGTAAACATGTTCTTTCTTGGAGCTGGGATGTCATGTGGTGACATGACAGTGAAGATGACTCGACTGAAAACTAAATACCTGAAAGTTTAGCACTGAGAGCCAGAATTTCACAGAAACTTTATCAAAAGGAGCAGGAAAATGGGTAGGGGAAGGGTGTGGAAAAAAAATTTTTGCTTGTTTATCTAGTGAGCTTTGCAGGGGAGAAAAATAAGAGAAGAAAAAAAGTAGTAAATCCCACAAAAAATTCTTAGGAAAAGAATCAGCAAAATGTGAAATCTCTCATAAACTCCAATGATACACTTCTAGTGGAGCTCAACGTTTCAGTGTATGGAATTAAACACCCAGTTCCCACCGTAATTTTTTCCTCTATTACATCTCCTGTGTACATACAGAGAAGGAAGGAGAACTTAATGTGGTAACTGTAAGAAGATTTTGATATCATGCACAGTCCTGCAAACTAGGTTACTTTTCTAGAGGATGACAAAAAGCATAGGTACAATCTAGGAGGGGCAACAAGGAAAGGGCAGAACTCTCATATTCACTTACATTGGGCTTAACCCAAACTTGCCTAATATAAAGACTCTGGAGATTCAAGCTGATATTCTGGTATGGATTTGAAGCAAAGGCTCAGTGTATGGAAGAGATGAAAACTTGACTTTCTGCTGTCTCTCAAGATGGCCCAAAAAAGTAGTAAAGATTAGTTTAATATGGGAAAAAGAGGGATACTTTGGCTTATTTTTTCTTCTTGGTACATTAATATGTGAAGCAACAACAGACAAGGTCTGTTATAGCTAACAACTACATTACAATATTTTATGTATGCTCAAACAGAATATGGCAACAATAGCAGTTGATTAGTGAGGTTGAAAGTAATTACAGATCTGTTATGAAAACGGCTACAAGTTTAAACTTTGATTGTACTTTAGAGAAAGAACGTAAATTAACAGAAAAGGAAATTGAGTCAGGACAGAATAATTAAAATCACATTCTTTAACATCTTACTATCAGAATTCTGCTGTATTAGTTAATCAGAGACCCATCAGCAACTGGGGCAGTAACTCAGTATTGCACTGTAATTGTATAAATAGCATTTAACCAAGACTAAGAATCGTGGTTTGCTGCCAGATTCAGACACAGTTTTCAATTATATTACTTAACACATGATGTTCTAAAGACCTTAACAATATATAACCTAACACCTAAACATCTTAAGATTTTAATTTGAATGTGGGTCCTATGTGTCCAATATTTTGAGAATGCATGGCTGTCAGACATGGAATGTTTTAGATTCCCTAATAGAAAAAACAGTGTTTTATATATCAATTCATAGTAGACACTAGCTTTCATGATCCAAGAATCTGAACTCATGGGCTACTAAAAATACCCAGGATTTTGAAAAATATTGCAGGTTAACACTGTCCAGTTAAGGCACACAGAAATGGTTTTATTCCATCTACTTAGAAACACAGTCAGTATTTATACCTGTATTGCATCTAAAAAATATTAACACTACAGCTGCGCAAAAGCTTTAACTATCTTCACAAGTGTTTATTTTAGGTGAATAGAGTCTGAGTCAAAGAATTGGGCAAAAACTGTCACCAATTTTTATATAAGAAATTTAACATGAAAAGGTTACTCAAGTTGACCAAGGAATGATCATTGTGCTATGGAACAGCCCACTTTAAGAAAATGATTTTTTAAAATTTGAGAAATCATTATATAAAACATTCAAATTCCAGATAAAGGAGAGAGAAAGCATTCAAGTGTTTGAGTATGATTACTCACTATTATTCCTGATGTCCTGAGTCGTGCTAAAATGGAGAGAAACCTTAGCACTTTTTAGGCGTATCTGACCCCAACGTGTTACTGCCTGCAGCTCTACATTGTAGTTGCTGTTGGGTTGGAGCCCCTCCAGGACCACATAATTTTGGGCCTATAATAGAATAAATACACAAAGCAGTTATAATATTGCTGAAACACAGGCCTTTATTAAAAGCAGGCTTGTTATCTTAGGCACACTACTTTTCTGAAGTTAGAAAACTCATATATAAATTTCAGAGCAAAATTTCCTTTCTGTAAAAGATTTCCTTAATAGGACTCTGGTTTTCTGTGTAGTTTTAAAAATACTAACCTACTTGATATTTGTATAATTTTGGCAGTTCCTTGGCAATTCCAAACCTATTGTTTAGGCAAAACCTAAGGGGTTTTCTTCTATATAACAAGGTTTTTCTCTTATGCCAAAATCATTTTAGAAAAAGGAATTTAAGCATTTTATTCCCCAATTTCTGTGTTAGTAAAGCAATTGAAAACTTTTTTCTAGAGATAGTCAGACTGAAGATAGCTAAAATCCAACATTTAATACATTTGTCAATTCATTCTATTTGTTTCAACTCTTAAAAATAAAAATTTAAAAAACAAGTACCAACCAAAAATACCCTCTCATTGGAAATAACACTTTTCCTCTGTAGAATGGAAAATAGAATAGAAAAAATACAGTTTCCAAT
Organism: Pachycephala philippinensis; assembly: GCA_013397055.1. Classification (NCBI taxonomy): domain Eukaryota; kingdom Metazoa; phylum Chordata; class Aves; order Passeriformes; genus Pachycephala; species Pachycephala philippinensis. Next base: position 20,274 of record VWZT01016881.1, read on the forward strand.
GTCATGGAAGTGTCTAAAATGGGGAAACAAGAGATTAGGTTTCTCATTCTCCAGTCAAAAACCAATATATTAATACAAGGCACATGATGTTGTGAAGAAGAGTCCAGCCTTATCAGTAGTCTAATATTTTATTTAATTATAAAAATATCCTTCTAGTCCATATGCCAGGTGGAAGATACTACTCCACGTTTTCATTAGAATTCCTTGTGCGTTTTGATAGTCAGTACAGAGTAAAAAAGATAACCATGTACCAAGGTAACCATCCCACATTTAACACTTGGGATGTTAAAAAGGGATTGTCAAAAAGCATTTAATAGTAATTATCCTTATTTGTTTAGTGCTGACCTATTGACTATAAGTCTTGATTAACAGTGTCAATATTGTAGTCAAACGAACTCAATGTCTACCTGGAATGAATTCATAGGGAAATCAGGATGAAATTATTTCGGTTGGGCTACACCTAAAGGTAAAAAACTGGACAAAAATAATCTTCAGTGATGTTTAACAATTTAGATTTTTCCACCTTTCTTTTCTTTTTTTTAATGTTCCTGCCTTTTCCATTTTTAGCTTAAGACTTCCTACAATATTCAAACGACCATTGATTAGCAATAGCATCTGGAGCATCCTGAATCTCACTGGCATTGCTGTGCAGTTTCATGACATGCTGAAGAAGAAAAAGTACAAGTCAGGAGTAATATGAAAGATATTATAAGAGCCTGCCTTTTCTATAAAATACACCCTGTATTTCCCCACATTCAAGGTCAGAACTTGGTCTCAATTACTGTAATGTTCTATAATGGATCTGTTTTAATATTATTTGTATGTAGGAAGTACCCTATGCAAAGACCAATTTTAAAATTCTCTGGGGTTTCTGATTTAAGGACCAGCTTGTAGAGAGAAGGCTCCCTGACATCTTTAGGCTGAAGCCTCTTTCCTGAAGGTCTTCACCCAATGCCAGGTTTCTTGAAGAACACAAACTTTTCTATGTAGCACAGTCCAACCCTACTCCTACCTTGCAACAATTATTTTTTTTAAAGGACAATAAAGAACTAACCTTCCTTTCTGTGCAAACTGACTTGCACGATTTCATCACACAGACTTCATTGCCTTTATTTCTGTCAGGGTTTGGTGACTGAGGGACAGAGAGGGAATTGTGACCCTCTGACTGTCATTCATCACAGTGCAATGGGCAGCCAGAGCCAAAACAGTGTTAAACTAGACATGGGACCAAATTCTCACTACCAAAAGCACTGAGAATCAATTTATTTCTAACTGATTTCTATTATTTCTATCTAATTATTTCTATTAACTGCTTTAAAATAATATTCAATTTGCTTATGGATATCGTAACAAAAAGCTTTCCAGTAAAGCAGTATTTAATACATTATTCAAGAAACTCGTAAGAACTTGCTGCTAAGGAAATATTGCCAGATCTTTGGTACAGCAGTTTATTTAAAGAGTTTTGGGTATGTTTTTCCCTTGGACCTATACTGACTATCTAACGTTTACTCTCTACGATAGTGTCACAAGTTTTATTTGCATAGTGAAGGAACAATGTGACAGATGATGTCAGGCTTTTTAAATAAAATAAACACTTTAAGAAGCACTAACTGAATAAACCTAAATTTGGAGGGCTAACAGCATTTAACTTTTCATTCATCTTTCCTGAAAAATCTTATAATATTTACCTGTATTCTAAGACAGAAGTTTACTTCTCTCCCTGGGTTCAGTGTAAGAAAAGGATTGGGAGGTCAGAAGTGTCTATGGGATTCATGATATTAAAAATTAGGACCACTGCTTTACCAGTGGATGAAATCATTGCAGCTTATCACACATTTAATACTTACACTCTGTTTTGTGTCAGAAATAAACCATATTTCTGTCCCATTTACTGATTTCTTTCTTACCCCATCGGTAATCTTCCTTCTCTTTTTTTTTGCTGGGATTACATATTTGCTGTACATCCAGCTCCAGAAGACTTTGTAGTGGTGCACTGGGATATCAGGCTCTTCTGGAAGATCCCAAGTAATCACTGCATTTACACTTCCATCATTGTTTGCACTGATATTGGCAATCCTGATATTAGATGGAGCTGGTGGAGCAGATGGATCTGGAATTTAAAAAAGAAAAAAAATTATCCTAAGGTCAAAATTATCTTCAGTAAGGTAAAGATTATCTTCATCTAATGTATTTACAAGGCATTCAGGAGCTGGATTAAACACTCTAAATACATTGAGGAAAATTCAGGCAAAGACTTCCCATAACTGATATGGCTTCTTGTAAATTCTAGAAATTCAAATTCTAGTGAAATAAAAATTATGAGTTAGCACCTAGTTTGTCATTATTCTGTGTTGTTGATAGTTCACAAACATTATGAAGCTTTATAAAAATCTACCAGACTAACATTTTTCCTTCTGTCATTCACTACTTTAAATACATAGTGAGTGTAAAACACTCAGGTTCTACAAGTGGCCTTGTAGAGTCACCACAGAACTGTATGGCTGAAACATTGATTATTTTTCCATTACCAGATAATTCTCTGATAATAAAATTATGTTTTGACATATTGAATGTTTCTTCAAAATTCTAATATTGATATCTACCACCATGGGACATAAACACTTCCTTAGAATAAATGTAATTAAAGCATAATGATATATTATGCCGTGGTAGGAATCTATAGGATTCTTTTTAGAATGTCAAAAAGCAATCAGCTACCCCTTTGATTTATTTCACTATTCTGGTTCAATTCCTGGTCAATATCAACTGAGGCAGTATTCCTTCAGTTCTTTGTGCTGACTCTAGAGTCAGGAAGGAGACATGACAGTCAGAGGTTGAATATTCAGAAAAAATGCAATATTGAACCTTTTCCAATACTGAATGTAAGTCCTCCCTGTGGACTCACTATAAAATATCCTGGCCCCAAGTAATATGAATCATTGGAAATTTTGCGACCAAGCTTCTGGAAGTCCAATTTGCTGTTTACCAACTCCTACTTTTTAATCCCACACTTTCATTTCTACCTTTTTTAAAATGTCTGTGGTAGCCAAAAACTGATGACAAAATACAAGGAAACTGCAAAAATAAAATTTACACAGAAGTAAGCAGTGAGAGAGAGAACAAACAAACAAAAAAAAAATTAAAAGTATATCAGAAGAGTAAAGGAAATTCATAGTAACTAAGACATGTTACGAACTCCTAGCCATATGAGCCACCACTTATTTGCCAGAAATAAAACTGGAGGTGTGAGGAGGGAACATCGGACATTCATTTACTGTATGGTTTACCTATATTATTTTATAATGGTAAATGAGCTGTTAAATAAACATTCCAGGCATACTAAATTCACCAGATAATCCCTATGACAAACGGTCTCACTGAAAAATTCCATCATTTGCTTTATAAAAAAAGACACATTCAGAATTAATAAAGACAGCATTTCCCTTTTAAAGATCAGCAGATGTGAAATAATGACTTATTCGTGTTATTGAACAGGACTCTTGCTGCAATAACAATGGATGCTCCTGTTTCCTCACACATGCCATTTTAGTTAAATGGTAATGGATGTCCCTGTTTCCTCACACATATAACTCAACCTAGCTTTTGGCCATAAAAGTTACAAAGCATGCTTAAGAATTCTGGAAATTTAACATAATTTCCAAAAAGTAAGAATGCCTTACTTCTCACTTGTTTTTTTTTTTTTTTTAATCCACTAGCAAGTCAGTTGCTTTTATTTTTTCTGGCTTTGGAGAAGCACTGCTGTTACACTTATTTCCTTACCTGTGAAGTTGCCAACCACTCCATCTTAAAGTATGCAAAACTATTTATTCCAGAATTAAAGAAAAATTTAGCTAAATGGCTTGTACTATTCTCTCATACAATTTTTCATTTACTTCTATTATTTAATAAATAGGTATAAAATGTAATTTAGGTACCATAAATATAAACAGAATCATGGTTCATATATCTAAGACCTTTATTAAGCATTCATCTTCACTGATTTAAAATGTTAGGGGCTTTTTTTATGTTATTCGGCATTATATTAGGGAAATAAAACATTTATAACCTGAAGTGCAACATGATCATATTACTGTAGGTGAATTATTCAGGTTATCTCCCAGAAGTCCTATGCATCATGCATTATGTATACAAAACATATGGGATAAAATTGAAGTGTTTCAGAGAATTTATCTTCCCAAATGGTCAGGTATAAGCAAAAATAATTCAAACTATAAAACATGTTTGTCTTCATTCTGCCTCTACAAGAGATAGAGAGTAATTAAAAAAAAAATCTAAAAGTTAAGTGAAATAGCTCTTCCGGACAAAGTGTATTACGTGATTAAAAATATTTTGAATTTCTCTTCACCAATTTTTTGTAGGTCTGAAAGCAAATGACCAAATTTAGATTCTTTCTTTTCAAATGTTTGTATCTCCATTCCAGCAAAAGAAAGCAGTAAGGAAGAACTATGTGCTCACTGAAACCAAGAGATCGTTTCTTCTGAATTCTACAGCACCAGCATATCACCTGTACATTCTGTAACTGCACAGTTTATTGAAATCATTACTTTATCAGAAGCATTTCTTCTGTGCTCACTAGACACAGTCCACTTAGCAGACAAAACGCTGATCCACATTTGAAAGAAAACCTATTGGTGTTTCTACTTTGCTCTGTGAGAATACAAGTGTGCATTAAAAATTATTGGGTAATTACAGTTAAGGATAGAAAGAATGTCCTCTTATAAGCAATATACATGTGAAATAATACAGCAATAGCAGATATTTTCCCAAGTGCCCTCTTTCTTCAAAGACTTTTGCAAGCCTCTCAAATGTCATCCACAAAAATGCCTTTGAACAAGGAATGGTGCTGGTGGTAGAAGACAGAAAGGAGGAGATCTGCAGCTAACAGACATGAAAAGGTGAGACATGGAAAGTAACACATTTTCTATAGGAGCTTTATTAAAACTAGTAGACTAAGCTTAAGAAAATAATAAGCTATAAAGATGTAAAATATCAAAGAAAAACAAAATTATTACACTTTTGCATTTAAACAACTGAAAAAAAATCCTGTCTGTATGTATGAATGCATCAGTAAAATACTTCATGCAGTTGGGGTGTATTACCTGAAATATTAAGACACTCAGTGAACATTTTATATCAGATTAGGATCCATTCCATATTAAGTATTTCAATACCACTATATAATTTATTCATCCATTTCAATGTATTTCTGTGACGCTCATCGCTATTACAAGTGACAGAATGATCATTCTGTAAGTTAAGAATCCAAGAATATTAATTGTTTCTTCATTTGAAAGGATTTCATTTTATCAGCAAAGCACACAAGTGAGAAGGAATAGCAGGGTAAGACAATGTGATCTCTGTTAACAGGAAGAAAAACCAAACAAGCCCGACCCCACCTTCAAACAAAACGCACAAAAAAACCCCACATCCCCTATGGCTTTCAGATAAACAAGAATCCAAAAGAATTAAACTGTGATGTGTTTACATGCATGCTCCTCTACAGTGCATGCCAGCCAGTTACCAGATAACAGATTATTGGGTTCTTCTGCATTATTGAGTGGAAAAGTCATGTTTCTACAAGGTGGTCTGTTATGCTTATGTCCGTGTAGATATTAAAAGCACTATACAACTTGTGTTAAAATACTTCAAGGTCTAATAACTGGTGCTGAATCATAAAGCTTACACACATAAGGTGTTTGTTAACCTGACTATAAAGCTAAAGTGACATTCTGCTGACTGTAAAGGTAACAGCCATTCTACTGTTACTCTTCATATACCTGTGATCCCTTTGACTGACTGCCCACATGTATAATTCAGATACATGGACGTAAAGTCACTGGAATGGAAACTGCTGCCAGCTTTTCAAATGTGAAGTACTGAAACTTTATATACATGGATTTATCTCAGTGTTAAATCAAATTCTTTGGTTTGCAGAAAGAGTGATGCTAGTTGCAGCTTTTCCTTTGCAGTTTATATGACAACGCAAATAAAATACAAGTTATTCTATAGATCCTAGAATTTGGCACAGACAGCTGTCCTCAACTCCAAAAAAATTCTGGTCTCAGCAGCCTGACAAGTAAATCGCTTCTCACTGCTAGAAATGATAGCTTCATTAGGTCAAGGCTGAAGCTGCTGTTCCAGCACATGGGGTAAGTACTGCATTTGTCTGGATTGTGTTTGGCTTGAGTATACCCAAAGGACTTAAATTCCTGTCTTGCTGGCTACTCAGCCATCACAAGCAAAATTCTGTCTCCAGTCCCCAAAAGGGAGGATTTCTTGCTGCAAATAAAGGAAAGAAAGAAAGAAAACCCTCAGATAATCACCATTTCAAAATGCACATCTTCCCACACTCATATTTGTGAACATAGTTTATATTTTCCAAAATTCTTTAAATCAATAGGATCTGGAAACACTTTTGCAACCTTAAAAAACAGTATGGGCAAGCTACATACATGAATCACATCATACACTGCTGCAGTGCATCCACTTTGTCTTTCAATGTGGCAACTGTAGTGAAAACAGTAAATGATTTGGAATAGGTGTCAGAGATGGGAATAATGACATTGGAATCAGAATTCTCATTCTGAGCAATAAAAGTGAGAGAGCAGGTATGACAATAATTTAAACCCTTTTTATGGAGCTTTTTTCCTGACTTAAAATAGATCTCCTATTGCTATCTTTTAAACATGAGACCTTCCAACTCTAAAAGTCTGCTGAAGCTGCTCTGTAGACAAGTTTCCAAACAGTAAAGAGTTCCACAGCATAAGCAGGAGGACTGGCTCTGCCCGATGGAAATGGCACACATAAACCAGCTGTGCAACAGCATAAAAAAATCATTGGTCTCAAAGGAGCAACAGAAAGAATTTTATTGCGTGAGTGGGTGTCTGTTCTGGTTTTTCCAACACTCAGTAATGTATGCATGAAATCACATCCAGCATGGTACTTATGGGCTGTGAAAACAATGTTGTCTGCTTCCTTTTGCTTGACAATCTATCCAGTGTATGCTGGCAACTGCCTTCGTGGCGAAGATAAAAACCTTTAGCAGAGGAGGAAGGGTCAGATGGTTTGGGCTCATTGTGTTGATCTCCTTGTCTCTGGAAATGGGACAGTACCTACCTACAGATCAGTGAGATAATACATGATATAGAACTGCCTAACGCTGAGTCCTAGAGTTAACCGAAGTCTCTGCTACTGAGAGTTCATTCTCATCACAAATCATAAAAAGCTAGGAAAAAAATAGCCTAACAACTCTGAACCAAACACAAGAAATTAAAAATTGTATTACTAGTGCCAAGCAGCTTCTGACCAGTTAGGTTAGGCTATCCAGTGCCTGCTTATTGGAAGAAAAACACAGGTAGTTTTCATCCAAGGAGACTAATTTATGGATTGTAGGAACAGTTCTCTCCTGCTTCCAGAAGAAAGGAAATAGCTTGGAGAGAGCCAGTCTAAACATGAAGAGAAGGATATTTGTATCTTTATGGATCAAAAATGTTCTCTCAGGTATTCAGTTACCTTTATTTATTGCTATTATTGCAAATTGTTGCCACTCAATTAAAGATAAAAAGGAAAGCACACAGAATTTAAAACCCTGAAAAGAGAAGTGGAAATCTGTCAAAATAGCAGAAAATTTTGATCAATTTTAGCTGACAGTATCAATATAAAAGTCCATGTGCACAGTCCCATTTATATGAAAGAATGCACTTTCTAGGTGCAGTATTCACTTAATTTTCCAGCCACTCCACCACAGACAGACATAGTCCAACCTGTATTTCTCATAATTTTGGAATCACGTTTTGGCAAAACAAAGCATTACTTTATTGCCTGTGAAGGGTCATGTCAGACAAGCACATGCAAACCCTTCGTTTCCTTTATAAAAAATAAATAAACAGCATTTAAAAATAGAGCTCTGACTAAGCTTTGAATATTTCAAAAATTTTCAGCTATGTCACTTTATTTACTATTTACAAATTAATGCCATAGATGAATGCATGAGGCAGTGCAGAACAGCTAATAAACCCTCACCTCAAATGTTTGCAGTATAAGAGCATCAAAAGCTGCAGTAGATCAGACCTCAAAACACAACTAGATGAAGAATGGTAAGTTGAAATCCTTGATGAAATAGTCTTGTTTTCCTGTCTTTTTCATGACTGGGAAATTGAATTACTTTGGAAAATAAGAAGCTTTATTTACTGATAGAGAAGTTAATGGAAATTACCTCAGAAGACTTAACATCATTTGAATAAAACAAAACCTTATTTTGCTGTGTCTACTTAGAGATCATGTTTTTTGCATTTTCAAAAACACAAAACAGTATAAAACAGTATTGTGGTAACCAGACAAAAATTCTCTCTCTGAGTAATTACAGCACGTTTTTGAATGTTCCTCTTAAGAGCTTAAAATATTTCATGACAGAGACTTTGTGGTGCCATACTTCTCCCTAGATTCAGATTAAATATCATATTTTTCCTCCTTTAAAGAAAAAAACAAACCCAAATAATTTGCTATTCATTATAACTTACGAGCAATTGGTAAAAGTTCAGTATCTTGCGTGAGAAACTGTCTTAGGAATTACTGTCATGTTTCCTGATCAAAGGGTTTATTTTTGAAGAAACCTTCTGCTAAGTCTGACCAAGATAATAATCTTCTCTTGGTCTTGGCACAACAGGGTGAAGTGAAACACTGATGTGAATTTCTGCCCATGCTTCACACAAACATAGCACAGACAGGCAGCAGACTTCCAAAGGTGATGTGCCAAAATCCACTTTTCTTTTCCAAACTGGAGGTTAAATGTGCCTTTAGGAGCTCAGCAGGGGCCAGTAGATACTGGCACTCAAAAAATGAGGCACATCTGAGCAGCAGTTTCTGGCCTCTCTACCAGGCAGGGGCTGCCACTTCCCACTGAGCTCCAAAGTAGTAATTAAATGTTAGTGTGACACTAAAACTGTTACCACTCTGACTGCCTACCTGGGGACATGGAGGCTGAAAGATACCACTCGAAGCATCCCAGTATCATTCCCAGCAGTCAGCACCTAGCAGCATCTTCATGTGAGTCACCTAGAGTGACTACACATTTCATCTGGCAAATACAACATCTTTATAACAACCACTGACAGCTCCACAGCCCCCAGAATGGCCAAATGAGCTGCCAGCCTGGGCTGATTTGGGCTATGAAGCTGATAGCTAACTGAACTCCCTGCTGCTTGTCTGTCAATTCACAATCCTCTGCCAAGGGCTGGAGTTCAGATCTGAAAATAGTTATTTTGAGAGTTATAGAAGCCTTTTGAAGAATGCTGACTACATACTTTCTGCCATTATCAAAATTTGGTTTATCAGGTAAGAGCATGCAGAGGTACTACTGACTCCCACTGCCCTTGTCACAAAGTCCTGGAAGTGCTCTCCACCTCCACTAGACAGCCATGAGCTGTTCTCAAGGAGAGCAAGTGCTTCAGGGGTAGCTGCAGAGACCACAAGGGGACTCTGGTATTCAAGTAATGATTTCAAAACCACAAGTTCCTGAAACACAAATTACTGCCAGCTGGGAGACTATTCTGAAGAAATACCCCTATGTGCTTATCCTGCTCTTACACTGTTATCCAGAAACCTACCTCTGGCTGGGGTCAGGTTCTGGGCTGAAGAGACCTTCAGGATGACTTACCATAGATATTCTTATATTCATTAGCAAGGATGGTATTTTGAGCATGGCTAGCACACTCAGCAGGGGAGTGCTACTTTTTTGAAAGTAATACAAATCCTGCCTGAAAATGTCGTGTTCAAGCCAAAACCTCAGAGCTACCATGATATAACTTTATGTAACTGTCGTAATAGTGGTTTGAAGCAGAACAGGTGGAAAATATTCACAAACTCAGTAAAACAACTGTCAATGACCTCAATTTAAAAGAAAGTTGGTGCCAGATTCAGCAACAAACTGCTATAGCTGCTGAAGTGCTGTTCAAGAAGTAGAGAGAAAGGTACTGCTGCTGAAGAGTCCTTACAGTAAGCTCAACACAGCTCAAAGGAACTGTATTATTTTATGTGACTGAAATGGTATGCTACTTAAGTATAATAAATTCTTAAAATAATACTTCTTTTATACATGAAAAGGTTTGTGGTCACAGAAGTAATGGGACAGCTATGCCAGCCAACCTTCCTACCACAAATATGGTTAGAGCACCAAAAAAATTAAGGCTAACATACACTTATTCAGTAAGTGATTAAACCTTCCATACCAGCAAAACTACTTGCACGCCTCTATAAATGCACCTCCAAAAAGATTTTTTTCTAGGACTCACTATGGCCAAACAGCAAGCTAAAAGCCAGCACAGGAACCCAAAGATGGCAACTGCCTGTACTGCAAGAGAATTCTGTCTGCAGAAAGAGGAGGAAATACATTCCTCAAAGTATGCAAAGTTACATCAGTGTAAAGATTCTGTCACTACTAAAATAACAAGTCTTTCTATCAGAAAATACTTCTATTAGTAGAGTGAAGAGTGTTGGATCTCATTATTTGGCACTAAAGTCAACTAGCACGGTCTGGCTATGCCCACATTATCGACTGCCTTTGAGAGAGGGTGACCACATCCAGATCACCTGTCTAATGGGAATAGTTTCTGGCCTGTGCTAACCCCTATACTATGCCTATGAGTCATCTGGGAAAATTTTTCCTCATGTTGGTCTCCCACCAGGGAGAATGCCAGGAACTTCACAGGATGGGAGAACCATTTCTATCTCTTCCAATCCCCAAGTACCATTTACTGGTAGAGAAATAATTTTAAAAGTTATTTTATTACCCAAACGGTTGCAAAACCAGAACTACCAACAAAAATTCCTACCATACTTTGTGGATCATCAGGCATGCCTTTCTAATGAACAGAAACATTCTGCTTTGTATTTATGCCCTTTTTTATTCTTAAGCAGTTACAATTAGTGCTAGCAAGGGGAAAGTCATATTAAGAGGGCCCAAAGTTCCATCAAAGCAATGCTGCTACAATTGTTTAGATACAGGCAACAAAATACTCCAATATTCTGCTAAACATATGACAATAACCTATTTCTCGTAACTGAAAAGAAAAAGAGATAAACCTCTCAGATTAACACACTGAAACCCAAGTTCCTTCATATGTCATGGTCAGGATCATGTAGTTTGATACTAATCACATGGAAAATGTTTCAAAGGAGTTTTATTCACGGAGACCCTTACTGATAAAAGAATAATGACACATCAACTTTTAATTAGTTTGCTGACTTCAAACAAATCTCACACCATTTCTAAAGTCAGTGGCAAAACTACTCAAGAACCCACCTGTCAAAAACCTTCTGCCACAAAAGCAGGCAGATCAGGCTGCGCTCCAGGTGTGAGTGAGAGGAAGGTGAGTACCAAAACTCGTGAGGGAACTCACCTCTGGAGGAACGGAAGTGCTTGCTGGGTGCTGTGAAGCCCCTGGTCCCGTGCACGTTCACAGCAGCCACGCGGAACTGGTACCACCTGCTCGCTCGGATGTCCGGCAGCCGAACCCGCTCGTCCGTGGTCTGGTGGGGAAAATGTCACACTTACATTGGTTGTTCTGGTCACCTATCATCTGCTGTGCAGCACCAGTCAGTCTGGCTGAGGACACGCTGGCATCACAGGCTGTATGCAACCACCTCACCTGTCTCCAGCCATCACTCTGCACTGCAAAGCATTTACAGCTGTGAACAAAACGATAGCACCATCCAATTTTACAGTGCATTGCAGCTCTCTTCTGGAAAAAGTAGCCTTTAGAAAACTGGTGAAGTGTTAAATTCACAAAATTAGTTTTGCAGTTATCACAACCTTCACCAGTGTTTAGGGTCTAACTGTTCAGGTATTGATGTTACAGGGAACTCATTGCCCCAGGTCACAGGACTGATTTCCCCAATTCCCAGTTCTCAGAGAATTAGGGGTCCAAAATATCTTAATAAAATCCAGTGCTGTGAGAACCCACTCTTTCTAGTTCATAGGAAACAAAATTCTCAGGTAATGAATGTAAGCCTTCATCACATCTTTGGCACTTACGTCAAAAAGACACTTACAGCCTTAACTCTTCCCTGAAGACCTTTCTCAGGTCATCGGAGCTGACCTTTTCTCCAACAACACCTACTGAAATTGCCAGTGTCATGAGTTCAATTTCCAAATTCTGTGGGGAGAACCACTGAAATATGGCATAAGCATAGATACACTCTGAACCCTTTCAGTAGGAAGTGCTTTAAACATTCTTATTCTGAGCCCTGCTTTCCTCCATTTTTTTACCCCATCAAACTTTTGAAGAGCTATGTTTTGCATTCTTTCTCTTTTTTTTCCTAAGGTACAGACACCAGAACTGAACACAGCCTCCTGGTAACCACTTCCAAGTACAGAAGATGTAGCATTTTTGTAGAACTCATCAAAAACATCCACTTGGAAATTTAACTTTTACAATTAGCTCTCAATTACTCAGTTTTCAATTTACTTTAGGATGTCATGTTTACTACATTTTGATTTAATTCTTTAATCAAAGTAACGCACGAACCTGAACCAGATGTCATGTATGTGCCTAAATATACTATACTATCATTACTGATTACCATTACTGACCAAACATGCAAGCTCATTAAAAAAGTAGTTACATAAATTTATTTTTACAAGCTCTGTTTTATACAACTTCAAGAAGCCACTTTCCCTGTACAGGATTCAACATTACTTGCAATGATACCAAGTAGTTCCCAAAAAAAGGCACAACATAATTTCTGCTTTTTGCTCCCTTTCAAACCTGTGTAAGAAAATAGCAGCTGCTGACATAACTCAGATAGCCAGAAAGTGAGAAATTTACTTCAGCTCTCCAGCAATGGCATTTTTAGAGCCCTGACAAATAAAATTTGTAGGTGTTATACGGCACTTAGTCTCTTCATTTGGTGACAAACAAAATTTAGGGAAACAGATTTGTGTGTGCATGTAAGGAAAAGAGAGCCTTTCTGAACCACCTTATTGACTGCTCTCCGACTGCTATGTGTTGTAGACTCTGAGCCCATCACATATTGCTGCTACTCAGAGTCCTTGTCCATTCAGACCACTGTATTTGTCTTCTCAGCTTCAGCAGGGGTAACAGTCCTGACATTGCCTGCCTCATCTCTTTTCCTTTTTTAACTTTTGTTACCTGTAGAGTGAATTATCCAACCAAGGTTTCCTCCAGGGAAGAAAGAGCCTACCTGAATCAACTTTTGCTATTATTTTCATTTTATGGAGCACTCAAATGTCATTTTTTTCCAAGAGCCAGGTCCACATACTCAGGAACTTACAAATAAAACACAATCGTAAACTGAATATAAACTATCACTATTAACAGAAAAACCCCAAGGATATATTCAGGCTACTGCTGCAGCTGAAAACAGGGCCTGGACCAATATCTAATCATAAATAACTGGCTGCAGTCTTGTGGGCTTTCAAAAACACATTTGCTGAACTTTGTTACAAGGCAAGCATAATCTGAATAGACTTGATCCTAAATTCCTCAGCTAAGGAATCTTGTTTGTCACTGGCATCAGCTCAGCTATTCTGTTGATTAAAAGAAAGTATTTCAGTTGTGTCAGTTTCCTGTGGCATCCATGAAATACTGTAAAATCAAATAAACCGTCAATCCATAATGCCAAAATTATTTTATTTTATGACCATGCTTTGGGCCTATTATTTCGATCATTCATTTTGTTGGCCAAGCTCCTGCTAAGCTCAATGGCATGCAGGAGGTCCACCTCCAACTCCCATGATATAAACTACTTTGGCACCTCTAAGTATCCTTTACACAGAATTAAAAAATTTCAAGAAAGAACTAAGTACTACTGAGATATCTTACACCACCTTAATGCTATATCTATTTTCTAAAATTTTTGTTCAATTGCTTCAGTTTATTTAGTTCTCACTACTTAAGCATGTTTGCGGCTGCGATCATAATATTCAGAGCCCTTTCAACATCTTTCACATTAATTTAAACCCACTAAAAGCCATGCTGAGCAGTACTAAATAACTAATGTTGAATTTCATCACACATCTAAAATTCAGTCTAAATATGAAAGAAAAAACCCAACAATTTCATTGAATTTTTAGAAGGCTAGCTTTTTTTTTTTTTTTTTAAGAATCATGAATAAAAGACAAAAAGAAAAGATCACCACTCAAATCATTACAGGATCATAATTACTGTTTATTTTGGCTATGCATTACCTGTTTAGTTAAAAGATGAATGTTCGGAAGGTAGCTTCAAATCCTAATAGCGTTTTATTTGTAATAAAATAATAAATGAGTCCTTGGACAAAATAACTGGCCAACATGTCCACCTTCAGTATCACACAAAGTTTAATGAAGACAAGGGAAAATCCCTATTAATTACATTAGGATACAACTTCATATAAGAGCAGCATGTAATCTTAATGTCATAACCTGGACAATACACATAATAGCTTGACATTCCTTCTCAAGAGCTCATTTTAGGTGCAAGGGACAACAGGCCACCTCCAGTGGTCAGAAAGAAGAAAGAGGTTGGGCTTTTGGGTGAGAATTTGGCTGAGACTTGCCCAGAGCTGCTCCATTTAGGAAGCACTGACAATTTACTCCTCTTCCAGCAGCTCTTAACTGTTCAAATCCTGAGCCCTTTCCTGTAAGCAGTCCCCTCATCCCTTCCTTCAGAAGGGGATTATCTGTTATTGTCTTCAACATGCCTACAGGAATCTCCCTCTGCTCCTCCTACAACTGACTAATGATTAATGATTAATATACTTGCCCAGGGCATGGATGACCTATCTTCAAACCCATCCTTTGTATGAGAGGCAGGGGAAGATATTTCCTAGCATCTTGGAGGTTGCATGCTATTTAGAACTAGAACATGTTATAAAATTACATGCAAAATTGTTCCTTAGAGAAAGAAAGGTTGAAAGTTAAAACTTCTTCTAAGGGAAAGGTGGGATTAACTAGGACTGGGAGGGAGAAGAAAGAGACTACATGACCCAGCAGCATAGCAGTTTGACCATTCAGGCGGGATTCTTGTGTCAACACTCTAAAGGGGTTTATATATGTAAAAAATTGGTGCAAGCAAGTCTTCACAGCAAAGACTTGTACAGAGGACTCTCTATCCAAGGATTGCAGTAATCAATGGACTATTTCACTGCACTCATTCCCTATTTTTCCCCAGTATGAATCCTGGACTCCTTTCTGTAGTACAAAGGTTTAATAGAAATAGGAGAGTACAGTCCTACCCTGCTGAGTTCACAGCCCTACACCTTTGGAAACAACACAGTGATAAAAGAATTTGCATTTCAGAGAGTGAAGTGATACCACACAGCGTATCACAAAAGCTGAGTTTATGCTTCCTCTGATATAAAATAAATCTGACAGTGCTGTATCCACTGCTCTATCAAAGGAGAGCAGACCTGCCCTATTTCATATGAATGCAATCCCACAAAAGGTGGGCACTCTCTTAAGACTGCTTACCAAAGCAAGCCCCTCCTGGGAGAAAAGAAAGAAACCTTTAGTGTACAGGACTGGTGGTTAGCTCCAGCAGGTATTCCTCACTGGCACAGGCTGAGAACTTTCTTGTGATCCTCAGAACCAGAAGAGGTGTTTCAGAAGCTTTAAATTTTGAAAAAGATTAGCAATTACAAGTGAAGCACTAAGGTCTGTCACAATCAAGCTATCGGTAAATACTGTCCCTTATCTGTTTTAGTAATGGACTAGACTAATAAATGTATTTCATTACTGTCGGCCCATATGTATATATATATGTCCCTCTGTGTGTGTATACATGACATCCATTCGTACAACAGAATGTGATCTGGCATATTTTAATCAACTTAATGATATTATATTAATATTATTCAATACCTGAATTTCCAATGCAAGCAGTAACAATACTATTTTTAGAGAGAATTAGTACCAAACAGAATGATAAGTTTGTTCACAAGACATACAGTATTGCCATAGGATTATGCAGCAGTTCCTGCTCAGCTGGCTAAATCTTAAGTTACAGTAGTGTAGGAAACTTCACATAACACTTAGGACACCCTACATCACAGCCAACTTGGCCAACTAGCATCTTAGTTACCATAGTTTTTATATTAACCAGTGGAAATTAATCAAATGGTTAATAATATCAAGTTTTCCCCAAAATGTACAGTTAAAAAACTAAATTTAAAAAATCCCTTCCTCCTGAAGTGAAAAATAACTAAAATTGTTTTCAATGTGTTTGCTTTCCTTATATAATTGGACAGCAAAATAGTGTACTAATAGATTGAGCCTTCTTCCTTAAAAAGAAAACATAAAAGTGACACAACAAACATGGCACAACACAAAACAAAGGAAACAAACTTTTTGAAAATTATTGTTTCAATATGAAGTAAAAATTTGTGTGAAACATGAGAAATTACTTGTAAATTAGCTTCTTTAAGGGCAATGGAAAACAGCAAGTTTTTTTTAAATTTAAACACCTTAAAGTTATGGAAAATTATAACCCCATTTCTTCTTGGACAGACAACAAAAATAAAATATTGGATGAGGAACTCTGATAAAATATTTTGAAATTTCTTATAAAATATGCAAACAATAACTTTGCATAATTATGCGACATATGGAGATAGGCATAGAGAAATTCAGATCCTCACCCACAGCCTTTTTGATTGCTTTTTACATGATCTCTACCTTAAATTGCAGAGTAAAGCAAGAGCCAGAATCATCTCCCCTGGACTGAGATGCTCTAGGAGTTCTCAGCTGAATGGATGAGCTCTTCTCAGCCTTTGCCTATAATTAAGGTCTCATACCTCAATGTTTTGGAGTCATACAAGAAAAAAATCTCAGTTATACAGACAAGAAAAGCCTGGAGGCTGTGCACACAGTCACTTTAGTCAAACTGGATATCCATCCTTGTTGCTGATATTGCAAAATAAATTCTATTGCATTCAGCCAAACAAATTTGATTGCCTGGTGGGATGTCTAAAACTACAAACACCATGGAGGTACACTACTCTATAGAGACAGAAATTCTGATTACTAGCACCCCTCAAGGGTGCCCAGCCTGCATGTCCCATAAGGGTTACACAGTTCACAAAGCCAGTCAGGCATCCTGAAGCATGCTTTGAACTGACATCCCCAGTGGGGTCCATCACACAATCAAATTCGTGTCTCTTGTGATGCAGAAGGGACAGTGAAGTTGTCAGAAAGATGTCAGTTGGAGGAGGCTTCTCCTGCCACAGTGATTAACTCAGCCCCTTCTGCCTGCATTCGCCAGACCCCAGGAAAAGCAGCTGTCAGGGTTCTTACTGCTCTTGAACAGGAATACTTTTCTGAAACACTCTCTCCTGTAGATCCACTGCAAGGCAGGGGTTCATATATGACTGTGGAGCATATACAGTGCATGTTTCCAGAAATGTGCATGGGGTCTGTTTCTGGGATGAGAAATAGCACAGCACTGTGCTCCCTTTGCAGCCTGGATTCACCAGCCACAACAGCTGAGCTTCTACAGTCTGGCACATCCACATGGTACGGTAACAGTGAGGAATAATTCAGATCTGGCACATTTTTGCTAGTTGGTATTTTCCTTGCAACAAAAGCAGGAGGTTGTTTCCTGGAATGGAGAATGCAGGTTCAAGACCTGCACCTCAACTGAGAGATCATAAGTCACTGCGACTTGAGCAGTTTTGGAAATGCTCCCTTGGGTTTGCACAAGCAAAGTTTCCTGCCAGGGTCTGCTGCAGGGGGCTTTTTCTGAGCAAGACTCCAACATAGTGACAGCTCCCTCTAGCACCATACTGAAGCTAAGAAATTCACTTCTGAGTGTTCAGTTTCACAAGCTTGATGTTATTGTAAGACAGCATTTTCCTACACAATGTGAATTGAGAATGAACACAAATTGTCACAGAATTTAAATTCCTTACTTTATTTTGTGGATGGTTCTACTTATTCTCTCTTTCCTTTTTTTTCCCAGCTATAATGACATTTTGCAGATCTTTTCAAAATCAGCATTTTACTTCTCTTGTCAGCAGGGATGAGGGTGAAGCAGTAAGATAAACGATTGGAACTCTGCCATCCAGGTGGACTGTCAGCATGGTAAAAAACAGATTGAAAATGGGAAGGAACTAAGTGAAAATTTATGCTCGGTTGGCTGCTTCTCATTAAGAAACATTTGCTCATGAATCTTACATTTTCAGTCTGGATTGCACTGAGTGATAAGAGCATGACATCATAGACTTTTCTGAATTGGGAGGGTCACACCTGAAAAAAACAACTTTACAAAGAATAAAGGGTTTAAGCTTTTTTTTTTACTCTGGTTTTTTTTTGTGGTTTTTTTTTGTTTGTTTGTATGTTTGTTTTTGTTTGTTTGTTTGTTTTTTAGGTTTGTTTTGTTTTGTTTTGTTTTGGGTTTTTTTTGTAAGATAAATAGCCTTTCCACCAGCGGGATTTCTTAACTTTTGACAAGACCCAACCCATGCCTTGGACACTGCAATGAGTCCCACTAACCTCAAAAGGACTGTGTCTCTTATGCACTTCCTTGAATGGACTTTGATCTCCAATTCTACATTTTTCAAGAGATCTGTGACTTTCTGAGACTAGATCCATATTGCTTACAAAGAACTGACCTGTGCCACAGTTTGCCAGTTTGTAGCATCATCCTCACTTGGATGGATTCCTTGATTCCACCTTCTCTGAACAACATAGATCACAGGCTCAATGGAAATATTGAATTTTGAAGACCACTTCACCTCCAGGTCTCCAGACTGATGTTCTACGAATTTTAATTCTTTCCGGGGTTTCAGTGGAACACCTGTAGTAGGATCATACAGACAAAAATATATGAGTAATTTATAAGATATGATTAAGCCATTTGTAGATGAAGCTGTATAAAAAAATCAATTTAAAAAAAAGACTGTCAGAGAGAAGGCCAAAAGGGAGGAATGATAAGCATGGAAGTTCCAGAAGTGTTCACGGCTAACCCATCTCTGCTAACATTAAAATTTGTTTTTAAAAAAATCTTCAAAATTATTTCTTTATTTCATTAAAAAGCTGAAGGATGTGAAAGTCGTAAGCTAAAACTGACTTTAGAGAAAACACTTCCCAAATACAACTGGGACAAAGATCCCTTTGATCCCAAGCAGAATCAGCTATACCTGTTGTTCAGTTTTTCACCCAATTTATCCTTAAACACATCTAATAACAAAATTTCCACAGCATCACATAGTGATGTTTCACTGCTTCTCTATCCTTGCCACAAGAAAGCTTTCTCACTACCTTGTTTAGTCTCCTCAGCTGCATCATAAACTCAATCCTGGTCCAAGATGTTCATGGACCATGGGGAACAGGTTCTTTCTTTCATCTATGGAAAAGCTTTTCATGTACCACAGGGCTGTTATTATGCTTCTGAATGTTTTCTTCTTCAGTCTAATAACCACAGTGCACTCTATTTCCCTTTAAAATCAGAGTTCCCAGATCTCTGTTTGCTCTTGCAGTTGCCTCTGGAGACTCTCCAGTCGCCCAACAGCCCTTCTCCAGAGTCAAGCCTAAAACTGGATGCAGACTGTGTCTAAGCTCTTAGCAGTGCAGACCAGTGAAGCGTGATTATTTCATACATCTTACATTAGTCTGATGTACTTAAGAAAGCTGTTTGCTTCTCTGTGGCTGCATGATCTTATTGACTCAAATGCTGCAGCTGTACTGCATGATGTGTCACTCTCTGCTCTTCCCTAAAGAACTAGGAAAGGTAATTCCAAGACATCTTGGAATAGATATATCTAATGTTATTATAGAATCATTGCATTTCAGAGAAAAATATATCTTCTAAAAATATTACTGTAATTTCTCATTACACAGTGACACCAAAGGATGGTTATTTCTGTTGTTTATACTGCCAGTAATATTACCTTTTCGAAAACATCTGCAGTAGCTTGAAGGAAAAAACAACCCTTCAAATTCGGCATCTTTTGATTAAATCAACAAATCAAGTGTTAGATACATTTCTCTAGACACTTAAGGAACATAAGGAATATAAGGAACACATATTTTATCAGTATTTTGCAGCATTTTGTCACTTGAGGATATGTCACAAATAGGATTTCTATGTTGACATATAAATCTTCTTAGCAAGTTACCATATGCACTTTAGTTATTTCGTTGTTTCAATGGCTGTCCAATAAGGCCAGCTGTACATATTGGTTAGATAAATTGTTTCCTACTCAGTCTGCCACAGATGACTGAGTACCAAAATTTCCTCAGGTGAAAAACTTTTATATTTTAAGAGATCTTCTTAGAAATCTGAGTATACAAGTAGCTACAAGTAAACGAAAATGATCTTGTAGATCTTCGAGAAACCTAAAACCCACCTGAAAAAAAATACAGTACCTAAATTTGGTTATCACAGCAGTTTAGACCCTGGATATCCTTCAACAGCCCAAAGTCTTAGTCTAACATAACAAATATGACTTCGGATTTCCACATTTGCAAATTCTTCTTTAGTTATGATACACAATAATCCTGCAATTTGCATGTTAAGAAAACTTCCATCTGCTTTGCATTAGGGGCAGTTGGATTCACTTGATTGCAAGTATCTCAGCCTCTCCGGTGTTACGTAATCCTGTGCAGATGGAGCGCAAAGTGCAAACAATGAGAGCACAGCACAAATGCATTTTAAAGTACTTTTGTAGAACCACCACCATCAGTTTAATATCCAGATGTGAAGATCCAATTACTCTTCAATGTGCCTTTTATTATGCAAATGGTCAGCCCCTTTTTTTGTGCTGGAACAAATTAGTCCTCAATCTGCAGTGCTCCAAAGCCTGCATTAGTCCAAAGTCTGCAGTGCTTAACCAAAGAATTCAAATCACTGACCACTGTATGTGTGCAACAGCAGAGTCCAGGAAAAATGTTTCTAAAGGTGTCTTTCAAACAGCACATCCATCTCCCATCTCTGTGCCATGAAAAGTGCACATTGGTCTATCATGAAAACCTGTATCTTAAATATTGGTTCCCCCAGAATTCAAAATGTCTCCATGGAGGGCTTTATAAAGGGGACATCCATGGCATCAATACAGTTGTAAACACAGTCGTGTAAGGACTCAGAGATGGACACTTTTAAAACTGTACACTATGTTTATAATACAAAACTATTTTTCTTTAAGCATGAAAAGAGTCATTAAACTGTGGGTGACCATCTGACCCCAGTTATCCTATTATAACCTTGCCACACCATCAGACCCTTTGAATGTCCCAATCTTCTCTTCACAATTTACCTTTTTTTACACAGATCTGCAGAGACACTTTCTCAAGTCCTTCACTAGTTGAGACAGTGTAAAGAAGGGGGATGAGGCCAATGACAAAAGACTAGGAGAGAACATTTAATATCTTCACTAAAGGAACATAAATATGTGAAGACTGCATAACCAATTAGTAATACTCCCAAGAGAGATGAAAAAATACTTGTTACATTAATCCAAAAACGTTTGTAATATGTCTTTGGTGGCAGTGTACTTACATTAATATTTTTTTTAGGATTGGTCTTTAGCACTCAGTACTAGAGGGCAAATTCAGTTTGGTAATCCAGCAAATCAGACGGGAATTTTGTATCTGCTGTTGTAACTAATCTCCAGAGCCTGATCAAGTAAAACTATAGAAACTCCTGTAGACTCATAGATTCAATCTGAGTTCATTTTCAAGCTGTGAGTGCTGTCAAAATGATAAGAATAAGCACTGAACTTATTCACTAGATCTTAGCCATGCTTGCAGAGTTTGCTCTTCCTTAGTGACAGGAAGGTCATTTACCCCTGGAGGAAATGAATAGCAAGCCCGCTTCACTTCTATTTGTCTTTTGTTGCAGAAAGACAGGTTGAAGAGGCTAATTAGCTGAATTCATCAGCTGAGAAGGCAGTAGGGTATTGAGCTTGCCCTTCCTCTGCAAGACATATATGCTCTTACAAGCCAGCACCTCCTGCAGATCGGTGATAAGATGTTAGGGAAGGTTAGTTCTGCTCCCATTTAATCAGGCCAAACAGAGGAGACCTTCCAGGGTGCGGTTACAGAATGTATCATACCCTGCCACGTGCTGTGTCAGCTCCAGCAGCATTTAATCTTGTTTTATTTGTTTGTTTGTTTTTACCTTTCCCAGTTGTTACATTTCCTGGAATGCTTTGTAGTTGTGGCATGGAGCTTGATCGTGTACATCATTACATATACAACATGAATGCCTGTTTACCACTCAGGTCATTTGTCTCAATAAGACAAAAGAGATAAATAAGTGATTCATTTTAATAACTTCATTTTGAAAGGTGCTATGTACTGGTGTATACTAATTCCCTATAGTTTTAAAGGGGCTGCTTTAAAGTATCCTGCAAATAACAGTTTCCCTTCTGCACACACTGAAAAAGATTTATTAACATTTTAGTTAAAATAGTGAACTTAAAAATAAATTCACCATCTTCTTTACCTATTTTATCATGTTTCCATCCATAGATGAAAATAAGCATGGATTCGGACCTAAGCCTGGAGCTTAGATCAGAGTTCTGCTAATTAGGCTCCCACAGAGAGCCCATGCTTTCTGATTAATAAGTGAATAACTGAATAATATTTATTTTTTATCACTGATGTAAGAAGAATTGATTTCTAACAAAACCACCAACTGTGTGGAAAAAGAATATGCTTTTCACAAATGCTTATTTTTCTGCATTAGGAGAACATTTTAAAAATATTTCCGTGTAAAAAGCTTTTTTAAATTCCAGTGAATTAAAATCTGTAATTTGTCTAAGCAAATAATTTCTTAGCTTATATGTTCTTTTCAAAGGATGTCACGGAAAAGGTTTTTTCACAGAATCTCAGGACTCCAATCAATTAAAAAATTTTGAATAAGATTGCCTTAGATTTAAATAATGAATTTTTATACATATAGATGTGGATATTATATTCTTTCACTATGTTGTCCTGTGATGATTTGTTCTTTTACCATATTATTTCACAGTTCCTACTTGGTAGTCCCATCTGCTGGCCTTATAGACAAAAATGTTATTTCTGATTAATAGGACCTGAACTGTTTATCGTTAAATATTTTCCTGCTGCATTCTCTCTCATCCGCATCGAATTAAGTGAGATTTCACCTAAATTGACAAAGTTTGTTCTGCTTAAAATGACTCATAATAGCCACACATTTACATTCCACGGATTTCCAGACATGGGCTTCACAAGGGCGAAAAAAATCAGAAATTTAAACATTTCTCTCTGGCTTTCCACCCTTTCACTGTGCAGCCACATCTCTACAGGCACCTCTCCTTTTTCTTCCAATTCAAACAAACTCCCAGCAAATGGAAGTCCTGCTTTACTAGGAGACTTCATTATGGCCTGACGTTATTAGCCCAGTATGAGCACGTATTAATAATCCGTACCTTTGTAAAGATTTTTTGGAATTTGGCACGTATGACCACATCCATTGGAACAGCATTTCTTCACTCCAGAACATTCAATATCAGCTTCACAGCTTTCAACACAGGCAGCTGCAAAACCACTGGCCTTCTCAGGTGCTGGGCAGTCCCCTTGCTTCACAGACAGGATGTACTTGAGGAATTCACAGCTAGTTAGGCATTCATAATTCTTCTTGGGGAAAAGAGGCTAAAAGGAAAACAGAAGAAGTGTATGTTTTCAATAGGAACGACTGAAAAAAAACCAAAAAACAAAAAACCCAACCAAACCCCACCAAAGAAAAAATGTTATAAATTTTCCAAGACCTCCTAAAGGATTATTCAGATTTTCAGCTTTTGCAAGACTATCCCTGAAGATTTATATATTCAAACCACTTCTAAAAAAGCATTTCAAGTACAGAATGATGAATTCCTTCAAGTAAGACCACCATATTTAATGGAACAATGTTGTTTATATCTGCCAACTTTCCCTTGTTTTCCTCACATTGACTGGCTATAAAGTTGCTCAATGACAGATTAAAAACATTCCCAAAACAAAGGGGAAGCAATGGTCAGACAGTCTGCTTTTTTTGGACTACCCCACATTCCTTCTTTGTACTTTACAACACTTTCCCCACAATATCTGATGTAATGCCACTCTAGATAAAGAAGGGAATCTTGTTTCATTATACAGTTTGAACTAAGTTGGCTAAGAGAAGATTTTGCAGCATCTTTATGTTCTTGCCAGCATATTAGTAATTGTATAATTCTTCATGGAACTGGTACTGCATTTATGATAAAATGGTAAGCAGAAAACACAAATTAAAATGAGCTTTAAATATATTGATTAAAGATCAAAGTAAATGCTACTTCCTTGAGTAACCTAGTCCTAGGTATTTAAGAAGATGCTTCAATGCAAACACATTTTACAGCATATGTAATACTCAGAGGTTTGCAAGGTCCACTCAAAACAGTATTTAAAATAGCATCTAGAACCCTGGGAGAATATTGTGTGTGACATGGAAATGACATCTCCTCTATTCAGTTTGGTGCAGAGCCAGCTGAAGTGATTCCCACAGAATGATTGTAACAAGTAATTGGCGTTGTCTGTAGCTGGCCTTTCCACACTAGAGCAACCAAAAACCTTCCACCCTGACCGATCTGGTTTACAGGTTCCTAAGCCTACACAGGAGTTATCTCCTACACACTCTCTGTCCAACTAGTCATGTAACTTCTGAAGCTTCTTCCATATTCAAATGTTACATATTTCCTGTTTTTACTGTTCTCATACTTCTGGCAAAATGAGGAAGACTCGGCTATTACGGAGGCCTGTGTGTTTCACAGAGTATTTATTCTCTAAAGTCACCGTGGCCCAGGAATGTCCCCCTACATTACGTCTCCCATCTTTTCATACAGAACAGTCCAGAATCTTTGGATCAGGCTTTCAAGGATGGATTTGGGTGTTACAGGCTTAACCAGCCTAAATGCTGCAAAAACGAGCACTCTGTGTCTCCTACTGACCCCAGTGATTCTTGGACATGCACTCCTGCTGTTCCCCGATTGGAATGCACCTGATGCCATGGTTATCCAGATAAAAAGCTAAACGAGCAGCAAACTGAATTGACAGCGGGGAAAAAAAAAAAGGAATCAGATAAACTGTCCTTCACACATAAAGTTCCCTTAACATTCAGTAGTACACTCATTTGGTAGATAAGAAGTAACACATGAGGCAGGGAGTTTGAGGAACACAAAGCTAAATTGTTGATTCCAGATTTTTTACAAAATACAAAAAGATTGAAAACACTCTCACAGGAAAACAGCCTCGTTTAACTCAATCAATGTCTATGGAGTATACACGGGTCTGAGAGAAAGGAAAGTGGTCCTGGGCTTCTGTGTTTGAAGCTAATTTGAAATCCTAAAACATCACAAATTTGCAGCTACTTAATTAAAAATGTTATAGCTCCCTGAGGCATAATACGTCCTCAAGGCTTCTCCTCCTCACCCTATTTCACAGCTCATTTTTCAGTTAGCTGCTAAATGTGCTGCTCCTCATTATGGGCCTTTGAAGTTCTAAATTTAGCTTTAACCACAAAACACTAATCAAAGAAGGATGCTCACTGTTTTTAACTACAATAGAACAGTGTTCTACAAATGTTTTCCTTTTAAACCAATTTTATACATATTTTCACCCATATCTGGAAACATATAGTCTGAGTGAAGAGTGATATACAAGAACAACATAAATTAGATCCACTAAAACTGCTTTTCTACAGTACTCTAGAATTTTGTATATGAGAAAGTAGCAAATAATCTGGGTTGAAAAACTCTTAGGAGAGTTTCATGAGAAACTTCTACTTTGTCTTCTACCGTAACTACATACATCAGTAATTCAGTAATGCCTATTAACACATGGTTGCAGCTAAAATTTTTTTAGTTGAAATTACAGCTTTTCCTAATCATCTTCATGATGATTAAAATAATTTAAACATAGGACATTCTCTTATACCATAAAAAGTGTCCACAGTAAGGAGAGAGGAGCTAAATCAGTGTACCAGTAAAACCAGTATATCAATTAAGATCACTTCTATTTTTTTACAGGAAAAGACTAAAATCTTCCTAAGAATTCCCTTTCATAGACTTGAACACATCTGAACCTTTTTTATAATAAGGCAACTTTCTATTGAGCTGATAGTTCCATTTTGAACTAAAAAAAACTTAAGAACTGCAACAGATCACTTCCACCAACTCAGAGCCATGTTTCAAATCCAATAAAAAATCTCCTTCTTTGTTCTAGTTTGACTGATTGAGGTTTGCTTCTTCACAGATTATTCTGATAGATGGTTCAAAAACAGTTTTCAAAATATCTGTTCCTGAATAATTACGTATTTTGTTATTAGTCGTCTGAACTTCAGTCCAGTTACTCCTGGGGAACTACTCTTTTAGAAACCAGACTGACTTTCACAACAGGAAAGTCATCTGTTCTAGCTATCCTGCACAAGGATTTTTCAACAATGACATTTTATCTTCTAAACAAAGATTGTCTTTCTTACACATGGCCAGAAAAGATAGAAACGCAAGTGGTAGAAATAGCATCTTATAGGAGGGATGTAACAGCACCTTCTGAGAGATGCTCTGTAACTGTGACTGGATCAAGTCTTTTAAGTACAAGTAGAGATAAATCATTTGGTCAGGAAAAAACCCCTTTTTTAACTCAAAATTAATATGGCTACATTGTTACATGTGTATCCTTTCAAATGAAGGCAAATGCTGTAAAAATACCATGGTTTTCAGCTGTCTCCTTGAAGCTAGTAATTTAAATTAAAGAGACTGCTAGAACAAAGTGAGAAAGCATGCCCTTGGGCTGACCTACCTCACAGAAGCTTTGGCAATGGTTTTTCTTCAGGTCCCAGGACTCTTTGCAGGGCTCCAGGCACTAGGAAGAATCAGGAGGTGGAAAAGTGTCAGAAAGGGAATGAAGTAAACAACCACAAATAACCTTATTTCTTCTCCAGGTTTTTGGCCCCCAGGAAGTTAATAATCCACTTCTCCTAGGGATAAGATTGTGTCATTGAGTCATGGTGTCAGAGTAAGGTCATGACAAGCCATGGTTAGATTACAAGAAATATTTTCGGTATTTCTTACAGTACAAGGCAATTGACTCACTTGTTTATTATGCCATCCTATTTTCTGACTTACTGGATGTAAGTCTTAATACCATTTAACACCATGTTCCTGGATCACAGAGACAATGTCAAAAGCACTACTCTAAACTACAGAAAGTGAAATCTTCTCCTCACTGACCAGCCTAAAAATTAGACAGGCACGTTGCCTTCCCAAGTGAGAAACTATTTCATCAAGCTATGGAGTAAACTCAGCAGATGTTTAAACACTATTTCTGAATAAACAGACAATGTTCACTGGTTTGTTGGCAAAGCCGCTTTATTTCAAGTACCGTATTATCATTACTTCACCTTCAACCTCTACTGCAATGGTTATACAGAGAGCTGAGATTCAAACCCTGCCAAACAGAGCTAAGCTTCACAGCACAGTGTAAAGAAAAACCCAACTGTTAAGAGCATTTACAACAGCTGAAACATAAATTCAGATTCACATCCAGAAACCTCTTCTCTTCCTTTCTTAGACATAAAATATTGGAAAATACTGGTATTGTTGGGAGTTAGTAACATCTACTCCTCCTGGTAAGAGCAGAGGATTATTGTACCAAAAACAAAGGCCTTTGACATGCAATGCAGTATTTATTAATTTCCTCTTATGCATAGTATTCGATTGGATAAATACACATTTATGCTATTCAGAATCAAACATGAATACATATAGGCTGCTCCTCAGTGGTACACCTGTATCATTAATGTAGTAAAAACAAGAGTGTTTTAAAAATTAGGTGTTTTTCTTACTAGCAACAAAGCCTAAAAATGTAACAAAACCATTAGTCATAGAGGTTACATATTTCAGGAACAAAAAATACCACTCAAGCATTTTCTTGATACATATTTTGCTATTTTAGACTCAGTTTCAAGCCCTTCAAAATGCACAATGTGTTGTATACAGAGTAATTAGAAGGATACAATATAAAATGTCACTGAACTTGGTCAATTCAATTAATTCCACAGTGTTGTTCCTCCTGTGGTATAGATACTGCACATTAGAGCCCAGTTCCGCTGTCTATTTACATATGTTATTTTACAACTCTCCTATTCAATGGATTTAGTCCAAAAATTACTGAGGTATAAGTGGTTTAAAGACAAAATGAGAGACACTCCGGGACTTTGTCAGTGCTGCCCAAGACTGCCAGGTTTGTTTGAGGTGTTTGTACCAGGCTTCACCTGCAATGCAAGTAAGGCTCCAGCACTTGATGCCTCATCTGGCTGTTACTCTGTTTCAATGATCCCTGCCCAGGCTACTTTCACTGGGCCCCAGCACCTCCTGCCTCAGGGCAGGCAGAGACAATGGGCGTCTTCGAAGGGAAGGTGGACAAAATGAACCAGGGCTGAGCAGTACCCTGCAATCCAACTGCTCCCAGAATACATCAAGGAAAACAGATGATGGAGCCTGTCAGAAAGCCTGCATAGCTCCTAGAGACTCTGATTAGGGTACACACTTACCGAAACACTTACCTAAAAAAACAAAAATCTCCCCACTCCTGCTGTATGAGTCCTCAGAGCACTGGGCTAGCCTGGCACCAGGGGCAGCTGTAGAAGCAGACAGCCTGCCTTTGGTGAGGCTGTACCACTGTACCACGTTGGGTGAAGAGTAACTGCTAGCACACAAAAATGTTGCCAAGAGAAGATTTGGAACTGTCTTGCTAAAAAGACAGTTATTAACCTTTGCAATAGCAAAGATGAGAACACCTCACAAACACAGGTCTGTGCATTTATCCCCTTGGCTAACCTGTCATGAGGTTTCCCTGAAGTGGGAAGCTGGGAACACTGAAAGCTTGGATCCAGGTCTCACCTTTGAGTCCTTGACTTAAAATGTATATAAGCTGAGATCTTGAGGTGCCTCCGGTTGTCTGGTGATCTGATTCAGGATAAGGAGGAATCTAGGCAAAGCAGCAGCTGGCAGTTGGTTTGGGCTCTACTTTATCTAATAAAAAACACCTTGCTGACATAGCCACCTGCCCCCAGAAGCTAAGGTTAGGCATGTAGATGGCAGACCTCCAGCAGGCAGCAGGGCAGAGGCACCTGGAGCATCCCAGCAGTCTGCTTGGCAGGTGCCACTGGTCCCTTGGAGCCATCAGTGACTCTGCCCTGGCACCACACGGGCTCTGCACTGCTGGGGCAGGATGAGATGTGAAACACAGCACTGAACATTACGGGCCAGTGGCACTCGTCAGAAGATGATGGGTGTCAATCACACCAGCCTTGAAAACTCAAATCCTCCTGCAGAGCTTGTTCCATCAGCCTCATGATGGAACTTCATCAGTGCTGAAATCTGGAATTTGGGGACTTTTTTTCTTCATCCAGACTGCTGCAGAGCTGTTATTTAGTACTAAACAATTGTATCAAAAGCCAAAAGAATTGCTAATAGAAAGCACCCCAGTATTTGTCATCCTTCAAAATTTGGGGGGCTGTGGGGGGTGTGTGTGTACATATGCACACTCTCACAGGTACAAATCTGTATAATATGAGATAATACTACTGACCTGTTGATATTTAGACTGCATAAAATTAGAAATGAGCAAAATACAGTTTCATTCAAGGAAAAAGGGTTGCTATTGCTTTAAAATATTTTGGGTTGTATTCTTTATTTCATCTTTTAAAAATTTGCATTTAAGGGCCTTGTTAGAGAATTCTTTTCTGTTCTAACTTTTAATCTATATAAAGCAACCAGGAGATTAGCATATGATGCATGCCATTTATATTATTTAGTAAAGGGATTTTCAAAATAAGTCTACTAACACTTTTGCTTAGGAAATTATGCCTTTGACCTGAATGGGAGAGAATTACACCAACACAGCACTTTTCAAGATCTAATGAATTGCAAAACATCATTTAAGTACTGAAGTACATATTTATTAAAATATTATATATTTATTAAAATATTATATTTAAAGTAAATGGCAGCATATGACATATTTTTAACTATTTAAAAAGCAAAAAAATTATTTCTTTCGGAGTAGAGGAGACCACCCACAGTATTTTTGTCTAAAAAGGCTTTTTTCTTCATCAGAGGAAACCAAGTCATATGCAAACTGTTGTAAAAACAACGGAATCTAAGTGTTACAGCTGGAATATAATTATTCTTTTCATTATCATTCACCATTCCCACTGCTCCCAACAACAAGGTCAGAAATTAATGGCTTATATTTACAATACATATACAATATAAGTGCTTTGCTGTCCTATGGAACTTAATCAAATGGAATTTAGATGGTTGGAAGAAAAAAAAAAATGAACAAAACACCTTTCACTGTGCACTCCCAATAACTGGCCATGTCATGCAGACAAGTGTGGGGATACAAGAGTAGGCTGTAGGCAGCCTTGGCCTTGATGGCTTGTGGCTGTGTCCCTGGGAGGAGGGAAGGCCAGCATTGAATGCAGGTGTGGTGATTCCTGTAACAAGAAGCACATGAGTAGCCCAAGGGATGCTGGGTATAAGGGGCTGTGCTGTAGGATCACAGAGCAGCAGATACTGAGCTGAGCTGGTGCTGACTGGGTGGATGCTGAGCTGGTGCCTGTGGATGTCTGCCACTGCTTGCTGATGCCTGCGGATGCCGGCTCGGGCCTGCTGATGCCTGCCTCTGCCTGCCACCCTGCTCTATGCTGGACTTTTTGGACTCTGACATCTGGTGCCCCATGTTTGCATGTATTGCGGCGATAACTGGCTGAGCCTTAGAAGCTCTGGAAGCCTCCAGCAGTATGAGCCTCACGGACTGCAATCCACTTGGGGGAAGTGGAAAAGCCGGCCGGCGCGTAATCCCTGGGCGGGGCTGTGCCCAGGTGAGTAGCCTACGCATGTAAGTCCAGGATTGGACTGCCTTGGGCGACCGTGCCTCTGGGAAGGACGGTGAGCCGCTGTAGCTCTTGCCCAAGCAAGTCTGGGATTGGACTGCTTTATGGGTGACCGTGCCTCTAAGAGGGATGGTGAGCCGCTGTAGCTCTTCCCATGCGTGATTACTGCAGATGGTGCCGCAATGTTATACTGCAAACTATGTTGGCCCGGTGTATGGCAACAGACAAGTACTTAAAAAATGCATGTGCTCACTATCAGGCACTAAGCAGAGAACAGGGTCGTGAATTTACCCAAAGCCAAAGGAGAATATAGTGTTTATCAGTCCTAGAGAGAATGATTTTGTGATGAGTACATTTAAATATACTCTGCACCCAATGGAACCACAAGAAAAGTGATTTTGAATCTGGAAATCTCAGCACGGTGGCTGTAAACACAATGTGAAAAAGAAACAGGCAGCAAGAGAGAAGTAACTATTTAGATATTTGGGTTTTTTAATCTTCATCTTTCTGTTTCTCAAAAATCAGACTTTGAGATATCTGAAGAACAGTAAATGCACAGCTGCACATTTACCTAGTTCAAACCAATTAACAGCATGCTAGCTTGGTGAAAAATTTTAGGACTCTGGCTGCCCATTTCAGGAATATATATCATTTTTGTCAATTCACTTTATAAAAGTCTATTTATATATTTGTCTCTCAACTTCCTGTGTTATTGCATGTCCTCCTAAACTTTTAGATACATATAGATTCAAGGCAAATTACTTGCATTCTGCATATTAAAATTAAAGAAGTGTTTGGCTCTGAAGCTTTAGTTAGACACACTCTTTTAAAAATCCCTGTTCTATTTTTTTTTTTATCTCCAGTTTAAAGCTCTGACCAGCACTAAAGTATGGGCTGTCTACTTACCCAGAAAACACAGGTGTGACTGTATGTTACAAAATTAAAAGTGCAGGCAAACAGAACTATATGCAGTGAGAATTTCAAGAGTGAAGAACCCTACACAGGCAGGTAGGTGAATCTCATTTCCACAGTGGGTCATTCTTGATGTTCTCCAAAACCCACACTGGATAGCTTGACTGATTCCAAGGCTTCACATGAGCACTGCTCCATGTGAGTGGCTCACGGTATCACATCATATTGCACTCACCTTGTGGGCACCTTTCCTAGTGACCAAGTGCCAAAGATGGGGCACTGCAGCACTTCAGGTATAAGCAGTTTCAGGTGCTCATACACCCTATCAGGTCAGGCACCCACTGTACACATCTATCTTGTTTAAAATAAACCATTAGAAGTAGAGCTAACCTAAAAAAATCAGTCACTCAGGCTAAAAAAAATGCATGAACCCAAAGAGAAGGGTTCAACTGCAGAATCAGTAGCTGTTATATTAGCTTGTAGGTTGATACATGCTGTTCAAGAAGCCTCTGAGTATTTTGTGAGATCCATTTTACACCAAGTCAGTCTCTTGCTTCTCTCTTCTCCCTCTCCTCCCTCATTAGCAGAATGAATCATCAGAGCACTAGTCATCAACTTTCTAGAACTCAGTGTGACATTTTAGCTCTGTGCTGGTTTAAGCTGGGATAGAGTTAATTTTCTTCACAGTAGCTAGTACAGGATATGCTTTGAATTTGTACTGGAAGCAGTGTTGATCGCACAGGGATGTTTTTGTTACTGCTGAGCAGTGCTTACAAGTGCTTACATACAACATCAAGGCCTTTTCTGCCCTCACCCCACCCCACCAGCGAGGGCTGGGGTGCACAAGGAGTTGGGAGGGGACACAGCAGGGACAGTTGATCCCAACTGACCCAAGGGATATCTATCCTACACCGAATGGCATCGTGTTGGGCACATAATGATGGGGGAAGAAGGGAGGGGAGGGTGTTCAGAGTGATGGCGTTTGTCCTCCCAAGTCACTGTCACATGTGATGGAGCCTGGCTTTCCTGAAGATGGCTGAACACCTGCCTGCTAACGGAAAGCAGTGAATGAATTCATTGTTTTGCTTTGCTCAGATGCACAACTTTTACTTTACCTATAAAACTGTCTTTATCTCAAACCACAGGTTTTACCACTTTTACTCTTCTGATTCTCTACCCCCATCCCATCATGGGGGGAATTGACTGAGAGGCTGTGTGGGGCTTAGTTGTCAGCTCAGTTTAAACCACAGCCAACTCCTAAAATTCAGTTACATTTAATGTAGACTGGGAGAGGTTTACATATCTTCAAATCTTTGAAAGCCTAATAGAAACAACTGTGAAACATAATCTTTTCTGTAAAATAGTAGTTTCATGTGGCTACCTGGAATTTCTCCTCTGTATATGTTAAAGAGGTTCTCGTGAGAATTACACTGGTAATATATTTCTCTTGTAACTGAATAAACAAAAGGGTTAAATGACAGAGAATGGTTCCCTGTCTGTGTTGCCTGTTTTCTCTCCTGTAGGTCAGTGAGCATCATGATTTGGTGAAAAGGAGTGATTTTGTATTTGAGGATCAAGTCTTAATTAAATTAGTTACAGTTGGGGTTATTCCGTGACATTATCATGTACACTGGGAACCCAGCTGATACTGTCTGAAAGTATTGCTAATTGTACAGCTGGTTTTGAATTAAAGCCAGGTCTTAGGTTTTAAATAGTTAGGGGCTTTTAGATTTCTTGAAATGTGTTTTTTGTTGTTCTACATTGATAACATCCTGATGTGGATTGTGGTGGGATAGATGATAAGGAACAGGTTGCTAATGTAGAATTTACCATCTGCAAGTACTACTTTATTCTAATTAATAAATGTGTGTATATATATATACATATAAAGAAAAACAAAAATCCTTCATTTGCAATCAACATTCAGACAGTGTAACCTTATGTTTTAGGACTAATGATTGCTTTGTATTTTTTATAAGTCTACTGCTCAGGACAAGGAAACAACAAAATGGCTGGCACAGAATTGAAGGGATCAATGATGTCTCTCTTGGAGGCACAGTTACAGCTACCTCAACTATTCTGAATCCTCAACAACTGTAAGGTAAAA
Organism: Pachycephala philippinensis; assembly: GCA_013397055.1. Lineage (NCBI taxonomy): Eukaryota > Metazoa > Chordata > Aves > Passeriformes > Pachycephala > Pachycephala philippinensis. The sequence goes on from VWZT01016881.1 coordinate 54,186, forward strand.
CAATGCAGCACAAACCTCCAGGGTCCTACAGCAGCAATTAGGAACTGACAGGGACAAGGAACAGCAGCCACATGGCCACCATCACATATTGTAACAAACCACACAAGGGTGTACCTGAAGGTTGGGATTAATCTGAGGATAACACCCTAACCCTTTTCTGGTTAATTCACATGGAACCTCATGCAAAGCAACTTGCCATTAAAAGTACCAAGGGTTAGGTTGTGAAAACGCAGCATTTTGTGTGGAGTTTTAACATCAAACGTAAGAGGGAGTATAAGCTATTCAGCACTGATCTTAGTCAACAGGAATGAGAATTGTATTTCCTGGCAGGCTTTGGTATATCCCTTACGAAATGAATAACAAAACTGCATAACAGAAACACAAAACATACTATATATACAACTGAGATTAATTTTTAATTATTCTTATCTAAGTAGGATGATATATACAACCTGCAGGTGAAATATGTAATTTAAGACATATCACTTACTTTAGATAAGAAATACTTTTTAAAATTACATTTCTAAACCAGCATTTAAAAGTTTAATTTCTCGTTTCACATCCAAGAAGTGTGCTCTCAAGAAACAGAAAGTGTTTCTGCAGATGGGACTGTCAGTGTCTCATAGCAGACCACTACAATCTTCACTTCACCAAGCCATGCAGAACATACCTATAGTATTTTTCAATTACAAATTCTGAAGGACATAGAAAAAAAAATTCAAAATAATATTCAGAGAAATAAGAGAAAGACAATACACTGACACATTTCTTTGAAGCTCTATTTTGCTACTTTAGCAGAGATGTGGTCAAAACCCTGACTACAGCTCTGTTCACTCAGCCTCTCACAAGGCTTAGAAACACAGCTCATGAAGCAAACTACAGTTTTAGGTGCAACTATCTCCTATCTGTTATCAGCACTTTGGAGAGGGGTCTGGTCATTCAAATGGTTATTTCAGAGCCGAATGGAACATTTCTGAGAAATTTGACTGGGTGCAAAGCTGAGCAGCATAGTTTAAACTGCTATAGCAAATAGCTGCATTTGGTGTGTATTTATTTTACTTGGGTGTGGAGGGACTGAAAGCACACACATGGACAGGCATTACCACTCTCCATGGTTATGCAAACTTACTAGTATCAAATTAGGACTTAGAGTAAAGGAAATATTCAGAAGAGCCAATTGTTGGTTATCTAACAAAAACATGAGCTTGGAACATTTATTTTTCTTAATTGCCCAGCTCATTTCAGTACACAACATTGGGGTGCCAGTCCCACAATACTAACTGTTAGCAACTGGAGTTACTGAATACCTTCAATACCCTAAGCAAATAAAGGAAGCCTTATGACCTGTGGGATCTGACTAGGAACAGTACCAGTATTTCCTGGAACAGAGATAGGGAAAGGGCTAATCACAGTATATCAGTTAAGTCTGTCAGGCCTTTACATATACAAAGAAGCACTACAGGCTTTGTTCCTAAAATTATGGCACCAGAAAGACCAAGACCATTGCAAGAACTTAAAATATTCTGGAAGTCCATGTAGCCTTTGTTGTTAACTCCTAAAATTAAACAGAAAGTAAAAGCTGCCAGAAAAGTTGTGCATGTAGTGAAGGCAAGAATCACTGAAAGTGTTGAAAAAGGAACTGTTTTGACATAAAATATTTGGTAAGTAAATCACCAAAAAAAAAAAAAAAAGGGGAAGTCATCATCACACTGTAGCTGAAAAATGCAGCAGTTCCAACCATAACCCTTTCAGAATGAAAATAACTTTCAACACTGACAGCTTGGTATCTATCTGTATAGCTTAGTTGTCTGGCATGTCAAATTTTGCCAGCAGAAGTGTTTGTTTGAAAGGACAGAATAATCCTAGGACTCTTTTCATGTTTCTATTCTTTGTTACCAAGTCAAAATCATGGCCATCGATGTCAACAGAAAACTGGCTCCCAAACATTAGTTCATTCCTGACCAGTTCTTGTCAAAATTTGTTTATAGGGTTTTATACCAGCATATGGAACTGAGACATGTACTTTCTTCTCTTTTCCTGCCTCATAGCTTGAAGCTTAATAGTCACTAAAGAACAATATTGAGCTCTTATTTTGCCTGATTTTGAAACATGGAATTGAACTCAAATCTCCTACATTCAAGATGCGTCTCCTAAACATAGAGTATTTGATGGAGCCTTCTCTCTCCTGTTGAAGCTGTTTCTTCTTGTATAAGCAATGAGTTCTTCTCTAGAAGAGCACCTTAAATGTCAGCCTTTCACCATGAAGGAGTACACCCTAGCAGCACTTCTGATCCTTCTGGGGTTCTTCTGAAATGCTTATAATAGGTACAAATATTTTGGCTCTTTCTCAGTGCAATAGCTATTCCACCACCACTGCTTTGCTACAGAGATAATACTCTTTTACACTCTCTTTTTTTTCCCACATCTTTGATTCATCTATCAACCTACTCTGAACTTAAAATTGTTGTTCTAATTATCCCTATTCAAACTGTTGCCTCAAAGATCATTTCCCTGTCCTTCTGTTACCTTGCTTCTATGTGCTGCATCAAGTGCCAATTAATTTGCTTTTTTTCCAAACTTCTTCCTAGCCCTTACTCTAAATCTCCACATTCTGAGTTTTCACCTGTCAAGATACTAGGCACAGCCTCGGCAAAATGTTATGAAGCAAGTCAAGCCTGGAGCACAAATGCACACACAAAATATATACTGCAGCAAAGTGCATAAATTATTTTAAATCCAACTGAAAGTGATACACTTTAAAGACATTAAGAAGCTCTCTGCAACAGACTCCTTCTGACAGTGGTAATAGCTTTAATTGCTTAGTGCCTGCCTGCTTCTTTCTGTGCTATTGCTTACATACGGACTTCTTTGGCAGTGTAGCTACTGTATTAATGAACAATGAAATGAGCTCCCTGAATTAAACAATATTAGCAGTTTTGCTTCTCTGTCTGAACTTTCTTTCTTCAGGCTGCAGTCCTGCAGTGCAGTTTACCAATAAAATGATTTCTCATGTTTGCATCTGTTCCACCAATCTGTCATAGATCAGTCATGCTACCTTTTCCTTTCTGCTTTTAAATCTTCTCCAGGATTGCATCTGGAACTTAGATAGTAAGCAACACAGTAAGAAAATTTCCACCTGTATGTCCCTACTGTCTCTAGGCCACTGATTCCTGCCACCATTTCCATGCAGATAGAGTACAATAACAGTAATATTTACTGCTAACAATACAAGGCTGAAAAATGTAACAACTTTTCTCTTCCAGATATTAGAATTGTGGACAGACTTTCACCAGTTGTTTCCAGCAGTAGTGATACTGCTCAGCTCATGGATAACTTTATGGTTGCACTTGATGATGTTAAAGGTCTATTCCAACATAAATGATTCTATGATTCTATAAAACAGAATCCCATCTTATGTTCTAAAATGTCTCTCTCATAAACTGCCTTTTCATTTTCTAATAGTTGACCATTTTCTTTAGTGATTACATAATACTTTTAAAGTAAAAGTGAGCATAAATATTTTGACATTTTATATATGTAAAGAATTTCCATTGAGAAAACACCATTCCTTTAATTTTAAACAGACAAGGGAAAGCCTCTTCAAGCTGGCACTTTCCCCTTCCAATCTGTTACAAGCCAGCTTCAGAAAACCACACACAGTCTTGTTATAAACACCATCTTGCTGTGCAACTTAAAGTGTCTGTCAGAGCAGCGCTGTTCTCTCCAAGCAAAGTCAAATTTTTTGTTGCCGTTTTACAAATGAGTTAAACTAGTGAACTCTTCTGATAACAGATGACTCGCCTTATACATCACCCTGCAAATTCACACATACATTTCTGAATGAGAGAGCTGCAACTAAATGTTCTTTTTGCTTGTATCCACCACAGTTCTATGGTTTTTATAGACCACCGAACAATCAGAGACGACAAAAAAAAAGGGGGGCCCTCTTTGTCTAAATCGTTACTTTGTTTCTCTCCCCTGGCTTTCCATTTCCCTCCCAGCACTACCATCACCATCAGAAACGACATATTCCGCATTACTAAACAGCAAGAGCCATAGGGCTTTTCACTTCTAATTTCACGCCACAATAAAATGCAGTGGTTGTTTCACTGGGGGACCTGAAAAGCCTTCCTTTGTGCGGCTGCTCTGACGGTCAGGTTAAGTATCACACGCTGGCAGCAGGCATCTGTGCGTGCCTCTTCACGCAATTATGGCAAAAGGGGGAGGAAAAGGAAAAGAAAATTAAAAAAGGAGGTTGTCTTGAAAAAAAAAATATTAATCCCCTACTCTGAAGCATGCAATTCACATTCTATTGCCTGGCCTAAATAGTTTTAAATATATCTCTTGTCCACCTCACTGATAGACCAATCAATCTAATACTAGTAACTCTAGAAAGTTTTCAGTGTACTCACAAGTACTTTTACAATTGCATTCTATTTATGTAATAGAAATATTGCTTAATTCTATAACAGTAGAAGCTATAATTCCATTAATCCCAAGTACAACAGGAAGAAAAATGTAAAAAGTTACAAGAAATTCCGACCAGTTTTCTACATTTATCTTGGCTTTTTCAGATATATTCCCACTATACACTGAATGTTTTTCTGTCCCATGTTTAGAAACCCTATTGTATTCATTGAATCTTTTGTGAAGAAACAATGTGAATCCTTTCACAACAATCTCTTCATGTATCTTCACACAGTCTAATGAGACATTAAAATTACTAAAACTCTTTTCGTTTACATGACAATTCATAAAATAAACACTGCTTGGAAATACTTTAAAGGTTAGATAGTTTCACATATTAGTTGAGGGGAAAAAATGCAATCTGAACAAAGTAACCTAAAATAGCTACTTTGTTTCAAATTCTTTTCAAGTTATTAAAAAAATTCCTTCTCTCCTATTATTTTTCAATGCATACTACACATGAGCAAGGAAGACTACACATCCATACTAAATTTCTTTATCTCTAATTGTTACGGGTTTTTAGGCTATGGTTATGTGATGAGCATAAGTAAATCTAAATCCATAATGCCACCAAAACAGGGGCAGTCCTGAGCTGCAACTAGCTCCTACTAGCTTACCCCTTCTGATGTAAATGTGCTATGGGAGGCATTCTAGATGAAAAATTGACCGGTTTTTAGGTAAGCAAACTTTCCCATTCAGCTCACTCAGTAGTCTCATAAAATTAGATGTCTGGGTTGGGGACTTGGGGAAAAAGGAAAGAGAGAGCAGTCTGTAAACACCTCTTTAATTGAGAGCCTGAACTTACAACAGCTTAAGCTAGCCATAAAACCACAGTCTAAAAACCAACTAATATCTGATTTTCCCTCCAAGGCTGAGTAATAAAGGTGAACATTACGGTGTTGAGAGGTAAGCAGGACAAACTGGTAGCTGAGTTAATAAATAAATAGTTCTGATTAAACTGTCATAGAACATAAACTGTTAAGTCAAACCTCAGCCTTGTGCTGGAAGAATCGAGCTGGATACATTTTCCCTGTCAATAGTCTGGGACAGACTACCAGGCATTTCTGCTTCCATTCCTACTTCCAAGGCAGTCCAGACTGTCACAGACTGCACCACAGGAACACATTCTGCTTTCAGTGCACATGAATGTTGTAGCTCACCTCTGCAGCTCAAACAGGCATCACTACATTTCATCACTGTATAAACCTAGATTGATAATTGGGCAAGCAAAATTCTTCCAAGGCTTTTCTTAAATTTGAAATTTAGCTGACATGTATCACATATCATTCCTAAAAGTTCTTTAGAATTGTGGCTCAATAGGTATGGGGGTTTTTTAACTTTAACTTGGAAGCTGTGTATTTTAATTAATTATCCACCGATTTCAAATGTTATTCAAACATACTGATCTTTCCTGTCACGAACTACAATACATAAAGGCAAAGACTGAGAGTAATACATTTCTAGTCATCCTAAAGTGAGCTGTCATAGTGTGCAGATGTAAAGATGATGAAATGATCTTTAGCACTTGAACTCGACAATCTTTCCAACCTAAATGATTCTACAACTCTCTGAAATGGAATATAACCGTGATAAAGGCGATGCTGTAGCACAGCAAAAAAATGTAAAGTGGGCATTTGGAATATGTAATGCTTCACCTAGTTTTCTGCCATTCATCTTAATAGGACTCTTGACCAAGTTCTCAGAGGAATCAGAGAGTAAGATTATGGAAGCATGTTGGCATTAAGTCCCCAGAGAACAACTGTCTTGAAACCAGCTCATTGCATAGCAGTCTATGCTGACAGATGAAATGGATAGCTTGCCTTTTTATGCAAATATATGCAAGGAAAGGCACACTAGTTAATGAAGTATAGCCAAAGGGTCTGAACCAGAAGTCATAATTCCAGATTAAATCAGCACAGATTGCAGGTGCCCACCAATCTCAGGAACTAACTCCCTCTGATTGCTCAGAGGCATCCTAAATCTCACAGTAAGGCATGTCTAGATAAGAGTACCAGAATGCTCAATGTTATATAGAAAGCATGTAGCTGTGAGCTGGTCTGTAGTTACTGTCATTGTAAACTGCAAAACCTGACAATCCTGAAAAATCTTCACTTGAGAGCTCAGGAGTTGCAGCAGCTCTAACTAGATGTTGTTTTTTTACCACTCATCTCAATAAAAACAGGGTTAGGTTGGGCAGGAGTGATAAGATGGCAGGTGAGAGGACTCCCTGCAACTGGAAGAAAAAAAAACAATGGCACTGGAAGAAGGAAATAGGAAAGGGGAGAGGAAAGGGGAAAAACAGTCCTGAAAACCTTTCTACGTGAAGTCATCTGTCAGGACTGCAGTACATCCTTGAGGGTATATTAATGTGTAATCAAATACTGCAGCTTTTCACTCAGTCAGGATATTACCATGTTTTCTATTCTCTATATAGGTACCTCTTTTAATGAAATATTCTAGGGATTTTCTTTAATTAGTTAAACTCTCCTTTTGAAACCAAACATCAGGAAAGAAAGTACCGAAGACCACTGCCCATTCACAGATCCCTATATCCAGTATAATGGCAACTAGCTTCCAGCTGCTACTCCTGAAAGCCAAACACTTTTTTTTAAAGTATCTCACACCTGCCAGCCCCACATGGATGCCTCCAGAACCCTAAAGAAGTTCCAATGGAACCAGATGTTCATGTGTAAAAAACAATGTGGCCCTTCTGCAGGATTCAGTCTCAGGCATCTCAGCTGCATGAGACAGGTGAGACAGGGACTGAACTTGTCATTAGCTGATGGAGATCTCATCAATACAGCTGATGGCATGTGAAGAACCCCTCAGTGGACCACATCCAGGTGTTTCCTACAGGACAGGATAATTATCTCTCTGGAGGCTACTAACTTGGTCCCTGTTGACAACAGTCTGGATATCTCCATCACATAATAACTGTACAGAATTCAAAATTCAGGTGTCTGTCAAGTTAAGTCCTATCAGTGGTCAAAGTATTGTTAATTTGATTGGCATGGTGGCATTATACTGTTGAGTAACCACTTCTTACCCAGCAACTGTAATATTCCAGAATATTCCTGAAAACAGAATACTTTTGTAACAACTGTTTCAGGCAGACATTTAAAACCTTGTAGCTGTATTCTATTTCTTAAATATAAGATTACTCAGAAAAGTAGACAGAAAACCTCTCAGGAAGAGACTTCTGTACAAGACAATCTATTTCACCATGAGTCACATGATTTTACATGTTACATGATTTTACTCATATTTACTCCCTCAAACCAATTTGAATTTATATAATTTTATATCGCTGTAACATTTCAAATATGTTTAGGTCTATATATGGAACCACCAAGACACTAGCTTTTTCTTATTCAAACAAATTGTCCTTGTCTTTTTATATTTTCCACAGTACTTCTTTGGGCAAATTGCTGGAGGTTAATATATAAGCACCTTAGGGTAACTGTCCTATATTTGTCTGAATAAATGCATCAATTGATGATGTATAATAAAAATTATTCTCTATTTTCCCTAACCTCCACAAGGCAGTTAGACAAAAGTTTCCTACCACCATTGAAAATTGTCACTGCCTAGAGACAAAACTACTAGTATACTGAAAACGTTTATAGAATTGCTTGTAACATAAAATAGATATATAGTCTTTATTTTAAATGCCCATTGTTACAAATCACATCAGAAAAAACCCTTTTTAGGGAAAAGCTAGAAAAGTTTTGACTAGAAGTTTTAGATACATGAGAATGAAGAATATTTCAGGATTTGCTACTAAAAACATCTTAATTATCTGACTGAAGAAATATAATCCCTCTGTTCTGCATTTTACAATTGCCTAATGGAACACTATAAAAGTTTGCATGCATCTGGCAAATGTGTTCTTCAAGTATCCTAAAATTGCTTACACATTCATATAGAAACCATCTCAGTATCAGAGGCCCAATTTTGTGCTTCAATTAAAACATGCAATCTTCATTAAAATTAGCAGAAGTCACCTAGGCAATCAAGGAGACAGAGTTTGGCTCAAAGTATCTTAAGAATAATTTATGTGTTTGGCACAAATTCTGAAACAACATTTAGGCCAAGCCACTTACATAAACAATCTTTTGAGTCATATTCTTACAAAAGGCAAGAGCAGTAACAGCTGTCACAGCTCATTGTCCAAATACATCCTTCTCTTTTTAATTTCAACCTCTTAGACTAATCCATACCTGAATTTTTAAGACACTCACTTCAAATGACGTCTTTTTAGTTTTCTTCTATGAATATAATTTTCCTTCAGACGTTAAAAAGTAGCTTAAAGGTTATATTCTTCTAAATTGTGGCCACTACCGTAGATTTACTTACTTCCTTCTCATTCCCTTCATGCATTTTCTTGCTCAGTGTAACTACTGCAATCCTTTCCAGCCTGAAGATGACCAACAAAGACGAATAAATATATCAAGATATTTTCGACATAAGAGCTTTTCCAGAAAGGGAGCATCACTGTAGGCAAAGATGGACTTCATCTGTGTCAGAAAATCTAAACTTCTTGAGTATATCTCAGGCTTTGTTTTAGTTACTAAGACACATGGTACACAAAAAGTCATTCTAATCTAGATGAATCTTACAATACCATAAAATGTGCTCTTAAAGACAGAGCCTATTACAGTTAAGTTGAAATAGTCTGTGTCTGTAAAAGCCCTTTTATGCCATTGTAATTACACCCCTATAAGTATTTTGATAGAGGAGTAGCAAAAAGCTCTATACTGCCAAACCAGCTGCTGATAGAATTTAATATTTGTCTCCTCTCCTGGATCTGACAACAGTATAACAAAGGTATGGTGTTAAGGCCATTAAAGTATTTTTTAAAGTAGAAGAACACTTCCAGCCAAAAACCATTATAGCTCAGTTCTTGAAAAATGTCACCATATCTCTTCAGGCACAAATCCAATCCAAGAAGTTGAAGAGAAAAAACATACCAGCCTCATCTGTAATGCATTTTAAGCTAATTTATTACCACTAACTGTTCTCAAGTAACTGACTTCCCCTGCAAATGCTATAAGCTAAGGCTTTCTTTTAAGAGCTTTATTTTATTTCCTTCATGGATAGTTTTGGCACATTCTGCCCTTTCCCACTGTAATAGTAGAACTAAATTTCATTTACTCTGCAAACTTCCATGTAATATCTCAGAAGAAAAAAATATTCTGAAGTTTTTTTATTTGCCATATTAATAACTCAAACTGCTCCAGTTATTCCCAAGCAGGACAATCAATCATGACATTTCTTAATGAGTGTCCAAGAGCTACTTCCCCCACCAGACAGTTTTACTGGTTTTTTTTTTTCTAAATGACAACTACCTTACAGCAAGATTTCTTTTAAAAAAATAAGTAGAAATGTAGCTTTGAAAGGATCACTTTGCCTAACATTACAGAATACACAGTATAGAAGATAGGGACATTTCATGTTTGAAACAGTGTCTTCAAAGACATACGAAAGTAGAAGCAGACTAAACAGTGGCATTTACTTTCCAAATCTACACAAGGAACACGTCATCGGTCCAGAATACTTACCATCCTCTCCCTACATCTAAATACACTTGAGAGTGTGTGTATGCTAAAGCTTTTCAACGTTTTTTGTTTAGTTCCACACACACCACCACCATCATCACCACCACCCGCTCCAAATTATGCTAATGCCTTACAAAAGCTTTATTCAGCTTTATGCAGATCGTGCACAGTACAAGACCTGTAGTGGGTTTTACCTTCCAGTGCATTGCCTCTTGTAGAGCCATTCCAAGCAAGCGCAAATCAAGTGATACGAAAACAGAACAATAGTGTTTTCCAACTCATTTAATTCAGTTTGGGAATTAGAGATGGTGTCTTTACAAAGCAATCAGCGAAGGTTAAGTAAGAGGCATACAAAAGTATTAGTCAAGATGAAGTCCAGAAATGGCATTCTCACCCCCATTTGTTAAGTACTGCAAGTGAGAGGAGACTCCAGTCCCATTTTCCTTTAGAACAAGAGTTATAAACAAGCACTTGGCAGGGATGAGCAGGTGAGGCTCCAAGAACAGCGTGAACCAAACCAACTGTGGGCAGAAACTCTGCTTCTGTCCTCCTGCTCTGTCTGGGCTGCCCATTGTGTTTGCTCTTTTGTGCTTCAGGTAAAAAAGTAAACACACTTCTAGGCTGGCAATGCTGACACGCCTCCATCTGCTCATCTCCTCTACCCCGAGTAGTTTCCAGCAGCCAGATGTGTGAGCTGACCACCTTGCTCACTGCCAAGTCCACATAAATCAGAGGGATCAGACCAGGAGCTGAGGGAAGGGAAGACTTTCCCTTCACACATCAACTGATACAGAAAACAGCCTTATGGACAGCCAACCCCTAAACATATCGTGCCTTGAAAATTTTCTTTTTTCCTCATCCTTTTACTAAACTGAAAAAAATTTGGGGATTTTAAGTGACCATTAAGTTAATAAAAATATAAGTGCTAATGGTTTTTTTCCCGCATTTAGAAGATGCGAACTGCTGCCATAATCCTCAAAGAAAGGAGTATTGCATTCTAAAATAATAAAGCATGATTTGCCCTATTTTTGCTCAAGTTCTTAAATACAGAAAAATAAATTTAAGCAATCTGAGAGTTAGAAAATGTACTCACAAAGAAGATACTAATGTCACCATGCTGCTTATGACTGGTCCAGCAAACAAATTCTGAAATTAAAATTTGCTCATTAAATCATTTTTATACTGTTTAATTTGCTACTAATTCAGAAAAAAAGCTTATATACTTTAAGGCTGGAAAATACTGTTTGCAATAATATATTGCATATTTCTCGACTTCTTACTTTATTTTCAAACTGACACATGTATTAAGGAGCAAATTAAAGCTTTTTATTCTAATCTTACATGTCCCCTCTGAAAGCAGGAAGTTGTGGGAGTTGGAGAATTTACCAGGTTTCAGTTCTGGCCTCTGTGGTCTGCAGCAAATACTTCCAAATCTCAGCAGAGCTGTGAACTGTCCTTGCCTTTTACCACTCTACAATATCTCACCTTCTACGCCAACTACACACTCTACTCTGCTCTGCATCTTCACAGGAGTTTTGGGCATATGCAACTGTTTTTAGAAATTCTCTTTAAAAAAAGCTCAGGAGTTTCTCAAGTGCTTCTCAGCAACACGAAGAGTCCAGGCTGAAGGAGAGAGAAAAACATCTCTTATCTTTCCTGAAACTGAATCTATTTCGATAGATAGTAAAAATATAAATGAACAGATCTTTATCAAACCCTGGAAAGCTTAAAATGGAAGAAATGAAGATGTACTACTGGCCAAATGAAAAACAATCAGAGGAAGGGCAAGGAATTGCATTCTGAAAACTCTTAACATAAGAAATAACATTTTTAAAACTGAAAAAAATAATCACAGGTAGCCAGTAAGGATTAGAATCAAAGTCAACTGACATCAATGATATCTCCATTTACTTCAGCAGGCTTTCAATACCGCTATAATTGCTTTAATTGAGTCTTGAAAGGTAACTCCTGATCATATCATACACATTATAATAACAGATAGTTGAAAACTGAGACTGTTAATCACAAAAGGTCTTTTTTCCCCACTCGTTTACCATCTCTGTTGTTTGAATGAATTAATTTTTTGTAAATACTTATCCTAGTTCACATTCTTTCATCAGCAGCTTCTGAAGTAAGTTTTACATTTTTCCACTGTCTTTATGCATTTGTTTACTCGAGGTGTGAAACAGCTTTTGCCCTTTAAAGAAAAGCTGCAATTCTGTCCTACCATTTCTTTCCAGTGCAATTAGTTTTACATGTTATCAATGAAGGATTAGTAGATAATTTTTTCCAAAGATGAGCACATTTTCAGCATAATGTCAAAATACAAAACATGTAAAACTCTGTTTACTAAACTTCATCAATTTTAAAGCAATAAATATTGTACGCAAATATTTATATTTTATTGTAAAAATGTCTATAAAGTGGTGATTTTATTAATCTCATGTCCTCATCGTTCTTGTCTGTTCCTTTCAATTAGTATCTAAATTATTGCACAGGATTTAACAGCAAACTGTCTGCTGAAGCTTCTTAATAAAACAGAATACACAAATTTCTACAACTTTGCAACTGTACCAGTTTCTCGATCTTTTTACCAGTTTCAAAAATATTGTGTTTAATTACTAACGTTGTCTGTTAAACTTGATAGTAACTTCATTAGCATAGCTTATAGGTGTTGCATTCACACATTTATAATAAAGAACTGTTCACAGAAAATGTGTCCAGCTCAAACTACAGTTCTTAATTGCTAAAGTAGATCCAAATTAGCATTCACAGGCTGCATTTCCCTAACAACGGGCTTTCAAGCTGAAAATAATTTGTAATTCAAAAAGGATTTTGGTCAATAGATTCCGAGCATGCAAAACATGTTTAGCACTTAAAAATTCCAAGACCTGTTGAAAACTTAACTTATAAGTTTACATTTTCTTGTTTCCTGTTATTTTTCTCTGAAACATTATAAAATGGTTGTATGATTTGATAAAAGTTGGAATTATTCCCAGACAGTCAATTTAGACTAGGTTTATTGCTAGTATCTGATGAAATCTTAATCTATATTTACAACAGTTCCTTACTTTGAATCCAAATGATGTAACGTCATTACAGTTTAATAAACAGGAAAAGATGTTGACAAAAATAATCTTATGTAAATTTGAAACACACCACCCTCCTCTTGAAAACGTTTGTCTGTACATATATACAGATTATAAGTATAGCTTCTGCAATATGTTTACTCCAACAACAGATGCAGAAAAAAGATCAGGTTGATACATTGATTAATTATATAGTTAATAAGGTGTCTAGTACTGAATGTGCATAAATTATATGCAATTACATTTTTATGAGGATTTATGGTACATAGCAAGCAATGAGATTTTTGAAAACAGTACTTTCCTATTACAAAAATAGAAAAGCACATACACAACAGTTTATCTTTTCCCATGTTTGGCTGTCTTTGAAAGTCTAAATATGTAGACATGATATGATGGAAGCAATATGTGGTATTAGTACTTCTGCACTGCACCACACTCCTATAAAAGGGCCGAAGAAACTTCTTTTCAGGAGCTTTTCCTTCCATTCTCAAAGAATTTAAAATGTGATTTCCCCTATGAAGTCTGTTTATGATTTGGGCAATAGATGACTTCCCTTTATTTGCACTGAAGAAGAAGAGTGAAACAACAGACCTGTCAGGTTACTGCGACAGAAGAGATGCCCACCAGTTTGGCCTTCACCGTAAGTCCTCTCTCCCTCCCCCTTTCCCCTCAAGCCTGCCCCTCTAGCTTGATGCCCTCATCCAACATTCCTGCACATCCATTAGCTTCTCCAGCTGTATCTGGAAGGTTGGAAGAGCTTGGTAACAAGATTTATGGGATGCAGGGAATCTGATGTTACATGGCAATAGAACCATGCTGCAAGAAGGAAATGTATGCCTAGACACAGAGCTGCTCCTGTGTGTCTACAAAGAGACTCTGTATTCTCAGTGAAGAGCACTGACTCTACATGGGGAACAATACTCCACAAGACTCTGCCATTCCATGCCATTCCCAGATAAAATATTTTGCTCTGAAGGGTAGAAGTACTTCAAATAAGTTCCTGATCACATTGAAACAGATTCAAGTATTATCTCAGCCATGAGAACAAATTAGTGCAATGTCCTAGTCTGGGATTTAGGACACAGCAAGAACTTCTCTCTGAAAGCTTCAAGCTGTAACTACACTTTGTCACAGCGACAGCATTTTCTGCACATCACAAATCACATAAGTTTCATCTGTATTTTATTTCATATTTGTCATATTGCATATTTTTGTTAGGGAGGCAAACCGCTGTTGTGTTAATTCTGTCTGTTGAGTGAAAAAACATGGAAAATCATGTAAAGAAAATTTTAAGTCAATTTTAGTAAAAATACTCTGAGACTGAAACAACAATATATTAATTTCACTTCTTATTTTCTGAGTCAGACAATATGTTTTGCATATTGTCATAATTTTAGGAGACATGGCAGCTAGGAAAAAGCAAGATCCACAGATCAAAGACTTGGCAGACAACTTTGTAGATTATTTCATTATGTAACCACCCTTCTATGCTAACTCCAAAAGCATAAGAGTTGCTACAGATGGTTTCTGATGTCAATTCTTTCTTCATCATAATTGTAAGACACGTTACAACAATTGAAAGCTTAAATAATATCCAGCCAGGCCAGACCTGTATTGCTTTCAAATAAAATTAGAAGTATGATCATTATAGGCTTATCCAAATGCTTCCTTCATCCCCCCACCTTGCATATTCAAAAAAGTTAGCTATGATTGTTTCCCACACACATAGACATACAGGATGCTTCAGTATTAAATTATTCAATCAGAACTCGAAATTAAATTTGTCTCAGACTCCCCCTGTAGCTCCTTAGTCTCTTACATATGATTTAAATATGAAAATGAAAGCCAGTTTTTACTGAAGCAAAAAAAAAAAAAAATCCAGAAGAGCAATATAAAATAGAGTAAAAGCTTTAGTTTCACAGAGAAGAGAAGTAAAGCCTTTGGTTTCCTATGAACGAGATTATTGTACCTTTTACATTCTGGGTCACAATATAGGAAATAACACTACTTTCATTACATTTCACATCTCCGTCATCAAACTTCAACCATCATCTCTAGAAAGACTGAGATGATTTACACAGCAGCACGTGACTGCTTCAGGCAGGATAGCAAGAAGTTACATAGAAGTGCAAGTAAGAAAAACACTACGTAGGCCACCAATCTACTAGCCATTTTCTTGCTCCATTATGCCAACTGTTATCAAAAGACATTACACCCATAAACTGCAAGAAGTTCACTGTCTATTGTTAGCCATGTAGGAGTTTACTACAATCAACACAGTAAATGTTCATGACAGACCAGTATATATTTTAAATTAGAATTACCTTATCAAGTATTATTAAGAGGACATTAATTTAAAACAATCTATTAGAGCAGTTGCTGATCTTTAAGAAGAATCAAGCTCTTTATCTATTTAGCTGTAGTGCTGGGAACAGAAAAACAAAGTAAGGCAGAATTATTTCACTCCTATCAGTTTATCATGGTGTCAGTTATCACCCAAAAGAAGTGAAAAAATCTGGAATTAATCCAAAATGTAAATCTTGCCGAAAGGAACATATCTTACATTATGACACATTGTATAGTCCATATTTATGCCAGTAAAGCTTCCACTTTGGGAAAGCCATTTATACTAATATAGTGTAATCCTTTTCCTACTTAGCACAATAAAATGTAAACACAGCTATAATTAGAAGAAACTGTGAAAAGGGTTCATGATTTTCTTGGTAGAGAGTATAATGAGTCCTTTTCATCGTTGTGTTATTTGCTGCTCTCTTTCTGTGTTGTACTAGACCAGATGCCATGAAAAGTAATTATAGATTTCAGTGGTATTATCCAAAAAGACACTAGTGACCAGCACCCTACATGCCTGCATGTGTAGCTTAAAAATAACTTTCCTGTCTTATTCTTACTTAGGAAAAAACAAAAAGCAATATAAAACTAGGACTTACATTTGACAAGAAACCAAGCCTCCCTTCCACCAGAGTTGCCCTAGGCTGCCATTCTGTTAATGTGTTGTGTACTCATATTTCTTTCTTTCCTGTCTCTCACTGCTGATTTACATAAAATCGTAACAGACTTGAGCTGGTGCATGCTCCTCACAAAGGCATTGGACAGTAAAAGACTCCTGTGTTCACTGAAATAGTTCATTCTACAAAGACAACTGCAGGATACCAGTATTAATTTAATTTCAAACACCACAGCGTTCTTCTCATGACAAATTTCAATTCTTAGATAAACCCAAGTATGTATTGTCATACGTATGTAATGGAATTATATTTCAGTACAACAGCAGACCTAGTGACATCTATGTATTTGGTTAAACCTAGTAATATCTATGTATTTGGTTAAACCTAGTGATATCTATGTATTTCCAATGAAGTCCATGGGAGGTATATATTACTCCATTTTACAGATCCAGGGAAGTTACGGAATACAGAACTTGCCAAGACAACTTAAAGTTTATCAGCAATAAGAACATGCATTTTTCAACTGCAGGTAAATCACAAGAATCTTACTCCTACCTGAGTTACAGACACCTATAAGCAACTCACCATTTAAAATAATTTTCTATCCCTAGGTGACAGCAGAGACACCCCCAAGCCTTAAGTACTACGTTCAGATTTTGTTGTGGCCATCCCCATATCCCACCTCTGTCTTCTGTTGTGCTCTCTGCAGAACAGAATGCCCTGAGATTTCCACAGGCAGGTGGGTCTTTTGACTTTTTCCAGTCAAAATAAGGCTGCTTATCAAAAACTGTAAATTTGTCCAGATTAACTTGTTTTGAGTGAAGCAGGTTAGGATGTGCTCAGTGGAGCAGCAGAGTGGAGAAGCAGTAATCATGGGAATAGTGCAGAGGGGGAAGAAATGATAAAAAGCTGGGGGACAATAACCTCTTCAGTGGTACTGTAAGAATCCCAGAAAGCATAGTGCACAAACCAGAATCTGTAGTCCAGCTTGAAGGCAAGGTAGGTATTGTGCCAGCAGAAGAATTTACCTGGTTAGCACTGCACTAACCTGAACTCTGAACAATTGCTAAGTGAATGCTCACTGTCAGAACGCCCAACCAGCTGAACTAGAAGAATGGTAAGAGCAGAGGTCGAAGGTAAATTACAAGTTTCAAAGGAGAGGAGAAAAAGTGACTGATTTAATTCTCATCCACAGACTTAAGGCAGCCTCTCACAAGCAGTAAGAGTAAATGTAAATCAAAAAATCAAGGACACTATTTAGCAGGTTAGCTAGTGTGAAAATTAACACTGGTATAACGCTGTGTAATAACAATATGGTCATATCACAACTCAGTTCAGAATAATTTATATTTTTTTCTGTATTCCTCTTACAGCTGTGAATTACAGAAGTGCAAGTGGTGTCCCCTTGTGAATAAAGTCACCTGCAATTATAAAGTGACCAAATAACTATCAGTCCTAGCTGCAATACTCCTCAGTGATGTAGACTGCTAAAATTAAACAATGAGACTTTCTTGCAGCTCAAAAAACAGCCTGTGCAAACCTAAAATTAGCACATCCCTCTCCTCCAAGGTGTTTTACCCATTCCTTTAAAATATTCACATCAACTTGAATATGAATTAAATGCTGCTTCTCTTCTTTTTCCTCTTTTAAACAAAATCTGCATTTCAAAGGAAATAGACATTTTTATGTTGGATAATGAAGAGAGTATCTGCCTACTCTTCCTTTTGTGTTTCACATTTCATATCTCCCCTTTTCAATTTTGCATCTTAAACCCCCTAATTTGGCTGGTAAGAAATGTGTTGTCCGAATAAGTACATATTATGAACAATCAGAGGGTCTGTTTTTTAATTTGTGTAGTATTTCAGGATGATACTTATAGCTATATCATGGAATAGTTAAAGCTGGAAGGAAATGACCTCTGGAGAGCATCTAGTCCAACTCCCTCTTCTCAAAGCAGAGTCCACTAAAGCAAGTTGTTCAGTATCTATGTAGCAGGAAAAGAGTTTTGCTATTGTATATACTTTTATACTACAGAGCAGGCTCATTCTTTGATTATATTAGGATCCTATATAGCTACACATGCAAAAGCTCCATAAGAAATAATTCCCATGTTTCCCATGCAAATAAACATTATTCTACAAAAGACTACAGCACTACACATAAAAAAGATAACTACAATTACATACACGCTCATTCTTCACAGAGTGTCTATTCCACCACAGAACAGAAGCACCAGAACAAAAGTAACACTACATATAAATTAAATGATACCGTCATAAAAAGCTTCAATGAACTTTAGTGCTGTTCCTTACCACACTGACACTCTCAGAAAAAATTGCACTGACTTCCTTGGGGACTGGATTTTTACCTGAAAAACATAGTAGAGAGCGCACGTACAAGTACCTCTAAATTGGGGCCCAAGTGGAGAAATCCATGATGGATGGTTACAAATTTAACAGATTTCTAGCTTTTCGCTGCAATCTCTCACTGCAGTCTCTTTAAAAAAAGTTTTCTCTCAGAATATCCTGACATTGTCATTATTTTGGAAGCCTGGTAACGTTCAAGAGCAAATACGGCCATTTTGAACATACGCTTGACTGGCCATGCTTTATAAAAACATACACACTAAACCAAAAATGAAAATCAGAATGACTCTCCAACTGGATTGCAAGTAAAAAAACAGAGTTTTAAAATACTGTGTAACGTTAAAGAAACAAGCAGACACAAAACTCACAGGAACTAAAGTATTTACCAAGATGAGCAGTTTCCTTATTTCAGAAGCTCAAAGAGAGGCAGAAGTTCCAAACAAATTTCAGTGACTCTGTCAAGCCACAATTTTCTCAGTGTGCCATAGGCTATCTTCCCCACTAGTATAAAAGTGACATTTTGTGAAGCAGCAAAAATATGAACAGATACAGAGAGAAAAATTTAAATCTGCACTTAGAACCAACTAAAACTCACAGTTTTCAAAGAAAAATTCATCCTTTCTGAGGATAAAAGGATGCCTCTACTTATCTGAATGAAATACTGGACTCAAGTAAAGGCAGGTAAATTTTTTCAGGGAAGTGACATTACAGGATAGAAGCTGAAAGATGAGTTGAGAGGATGTGTAGGACATCTGCAAGCAGAAAATGCCAAATGTTTGTGCTTTTCTTCCTTTTCACAGCAACTCTCTCTAATGATCAAAGGCACATGCTTGTAAATGCTAGGAAAGTCATGACAAAGGTTAAGGCTAATCCACATACTTGAAGAATCAAAAGATTCTTGAAGCACACAGCCCTTTAAAATTAGATTTTAAGCAAGTGGAAATTAGAAAGGAGGAGAGATTAGCATCTTTGAGAATTGTGCATTTCTACCTAGGTATATGCTTGTTTACATAGATAACACAGCATAAAAAGAAAATGGATAATGTTGTATTTCTCCCAGACACCAGTTTCAACTTTATGTTTTTTTTTAAAAGCTAAGATATGGGACAAGACAACCAGACTTGAAATATGAATTCTGTATAAAACCTGCTATTTAGTAAAAACATCCACCATAAACCAGTCACACAGAATGAATATGTATATAATATCCCAGCTGTAGCCTGCAACTTCCGAATAGAAAATTACTGCAAGTTTGAAGCCCACTTGCAAAATCTTCAATTTGAAGGATGTAACTGCTGGAGGAAGACTTTGTATGACTGTAGTGTCTTAAGTTTCACCAAAATTTTACCTGGATACAAAGTAAGGAAAGACCCAGGAAATTGCTATGCTTGATCACTTCGCTGGAAGGTGTGACCAAGTAAAGACCTCTGGATTCAGGTCTGAAGAAAAGCCTCCTGGGCCAGGTAATTGAATGTCACTGCCAATATCAATTCACTTCCTTCAGTGAGAATAAAAATTTCTTATTTTCAAATAAATATACAGATACAGACATACTGCATTGACAATCTGCATACTGCATTACAAATCTCAGGCATTAAATGAACAAGTTCAGAGCATACAAACTTGTGAAAAAAGCAGGGAAAGCATATCACATTATGATACATTTTCCTTAACATTACATTATCAGATCTAGTTGAAAATTCTGATATTCCTCATAAAGGCTGACTAAGGGGGTCAGGCTGGTTTATCTACACTTGGACTGAAACTCTCATTTGTTTCACAATTTTCTTTCAAACAGATTTCCAACACATTTTAATTTTTTCTCTCTATATAAATCAAGTAACATTAATGCACTTGCCACATATTCTGTAGATAGACTATAACAGGAATAATAATTTTAAAAAACAACCTTTTTAAAATTGCATGTCCTAATGTTCTCTACTGAAGGGCCCAGGTAAAAAAAAAAGAACCTGTTAAGATTCCCATCCTTTAAAAGAAATGAAAAGAAGAAATCCACTGAAGGTTGTCTCTTTAATGTGTTTTTCCTTAAATTAGTGTTAGGGAATGTTGGAGGGGAGCAATGTTGTGTCCCCCTCGCCCCTTGTTTTTCTTTGTGGGAGAATGCTATTGTACAATAAAAATGTCTTTTCAGTAATTTGTCATCTGCTTTGAAATCATTCCTTTCAATATAACCTTTTGTTAAAATCAGGCAATAGAATACGTCTCCTTCTGCAGAAAGGCACAAATTAAATTTCTAGTACACACTAGGTGGATGAGTTCTACTGACAAATTGTACTTCATGAGCATTAACACAGTTAGAAGATGAAGATATTTGACACACTTAGATCATACCTTGTATAAAAATTTGAATTAGTGCACATCACTTTTGTGTTCATAAGTTTAAACTCAGTAGCACAAGCTCCTTCTAAAACTGGTATAATTTGACAAATGTTAAAATTCATAATTTTACTGAATTATTTCTGCTTATTCACTTTGTGTGTATATATTTATTGAAGAGGAGAAAGTAAAAAGAGCGTATTTTGACTTAGAACCTAAAATCATGTCTTCTTTTCACCTACTCCAATGTCCCCTGTGAAGGGGCAGTGCTATCATAACCCTTATTTCCAAACAATTTCATAATATTGGAGGTCCTGCATAAACAGAGACTGCAAGCTTGGACTTTTATGACTGCCCCACTGCCCATATTTCACTAAGTCTGAAGAAAGTTTACAAACCTACTTCTTTACAGAAAAATGCCCCTCTGCTTTTAGTGGTCAGATATTTCAACTACTTCTCATGTCCTGATGTGCAGAGACCATGCTGCTAATGCCTACACTTGTGCATATAAATCTCTAATCTGTCAATCCAGTTGCCTGTGAATAGTCTATTTAGGTTGGGTTTAAAGCAGTGGGAAGTCGACCTACACGAGAGAGTTCCCTTGTAAAATGACCGGAGGTCAGTGTTATTATCTCTGTAGGCTACCAATGGTGCATTTGTTCCACCCTGTGTATGAGTCATTCATTTATAATAAGCTCCACTGCGCTTTGAAAGTGCTGGGAGGGTTGGGTACAGAAGCTTATCTTCTGTCAATTGGCTGAAGCATAAGACGACTCCAAAAAGAGATGTCCTCAGTATTTAACTGCTCAACTAGAAGATGATTTAACTTTGTTATAAATAAATTAGAGACCTTACACCCAAATCCCAGTAGAAGTATGCTGTAATCCCACTTTCTATTCAGACTGGCACTTAGCTATATACTTCCTTCACTTTTGAAGTTCTCATTGTTTATAAATACCTGCTGGAAATGTGTATTGTCAATAGCAACTTCCCATTAAAAGCAAAAACAGTTACAAAAGCCAAGTTAAGCAATCGAAGTACAATTACATTATCCCAATGTAATTTTAGATCCAAGAATTTGTCTTTCAACATAGAATTTAAATAATGCAAATAAAACAAGATCAATATTCAACTGAAAGTAAGTTATGTACAGATTTAGGTTCAAATTTTCCAGATGCAAAACGCCCATATGGTTTCAGCAGAGTGGAACATTTCTCTTTTATAGGTTTCTTGAGGGAGTGAGAGAGGAAGGTGAAAGGAAAATACAATAAAACAAAACCATTTCAGCATTCCTGCAATCACCGACATTTGTAAATGGCTATGGGATTCATGCAGAAAACTATTCTCCTACTCAACATATTTGTAAAACATATTTACACACTAGCTTAATTCATAGCTGTTTATAAATTTTAATACAGAAGTGTCATTTAAATGTTTCATACACTCTTCTTATGAGGCACTCCTGTTAGTCTTGGAATTCCTTCCACAAATTAGTTGCTGCTGTTTTTTCCTAACTTATTCCATCTCTCTGAGGTTTCTCCTTAAAAACCTATCTACCTGTTCTCTTTATAAGATGTGGCATTTTTAGATGGTAGATTATAGAACCAAGGAGAAGTTAGTTAAAGCTTTCTTAATACAAGAGACAAAGGTGTCACGACACATAAATTTCTGTGGCTTTGTCTTGAAAAGATACAGAGCAATACAACTTGTCAGCTTGACAATTCTTCCAGGCTTTGTTTACTGTTCTTGCAACATTCACAGAAAATGAGATCACCAATCAGACAAGGTCAGAATATCAGGCTATCCAAATGCTGGATGAAATATAGCACTGAGCATGCAGAGTGAATGCCATGCATCATTACAGAGGAGCTCAGATTACTGTAGGCACACAGTACCATGCTTCAGTAGTAGTTGGATTTAATACAACATCTACCACTTTGACAGACCACCCCAAAATAACTACATATATAATTTATTTAAATAAGAAAATATTTTTATTTCCTTTAATAATATTCTGGAGCCATGAACAAAATGCATAACCATTTTCTGAGTATCCATCTTTCCCATTTCACAATACATATCTGAAACTTATTCGTGTCCTATCCTTGTTATGCGATGCCTACTTTCAATTCAACTACCAAATGTGGAGTCATTTGCAAAGCTGAAACAGTAGAATACAAACAAGGGGCGGAAAGGTCAAAACAGGCCTGACATCTTTACAGGCCTGTCTTCTCACTGACAGATTTCCCAAAACACACTGTGCTTCTTGTTAAGCAAGTGTCACCAGTTTCTTTATTGTCTTCTTCCAAGGTGTTAAACAGCTCTGTACTGTTTGATAACCTGTCATCACCCAACAAATGCTAGCAATAAAGAAAAAATGCACTAGCTTTCCATGACAGCATAATAAAATATACTCAAGAGCTTTTCCCTAAATTCACTATTTGATAAAAACTAAAATAAAAAGTACAACTATATTGAGGTTTTTCAGCCTTCCCCGAGGAAAAAAAAACCCAAAAAACCAAACTGTAATGCACTCAAAATGTCACCCCAGCCTAACTGATCAATCAAGTGGGTTTCTGTGCAAACATAAAACACACTTGCCACACACGCAAGTGTTTGAATTGCACTGATCTACCCAGAAAACTGACAACTGTGGGGGTAAAAAACTTTCAAATGATTACAATATGGCACTTTCTTTCTTCTTTCAATTCCATGGTGAATAACTGGGTTTTTTTGGTTTTTTTTAATAAGAGCTAGACAATTAAAACCACAACTCATTTTTCTAAGAAGAGGAAGGTGTAGTAGGCAGAGGTGCAAAAGGCCTCCCCTAGGATCCTGCCGGCAGGGCAGGAATGAACCCCATCATTTGTTGGTAAAGACGCAAGTATGTGATCTGCCTACACTACTCTGCTGCCTCTTCATTGCTCTTTCACCACCCCGCTGTGCCCTAACTTTTTTTTTTTCAGAGTACCATGAATGTCTTTTAACATTTTTATATAATCTGCCAAAAGTAGGAGTTTAAAGAGCCATTAAGTGCACCATACAATTCACAAACCCTTTTAAACCAGTATTACATCTGACAATCTTTCTACCACAGAACTAGTAAAGAGGGGGAAGAAAAGCTGAATTTCTAATTAATTCAATCTTCCCCTATTAGTGATTAAAAACATTCATGTATATGAATAGTGTTTGCAAATCTATTTTGCTGTTGCTACTTTCAGGATAAAAATCTTTAAAGTACTACCTATAGATACACCCACTTCCTTACAATAACTACTTTCAAGTGTATTATAAAGCAAATTTGCATAATGTTGGACCCAGGAATAATGAGGACAAATAAGTCTTTCCCTGAAGATGATGATGACCTACTTACTTGCCATTTAAGGAATTAGAGTCCTCAATCTGCAATACTTTCAAACACTTATTAAACCTAGAAAACATGAAAATCTGATGACTTCCCCTACAGACTATTATTATTTAACAAAAAAATGTATTTACACAATAAAGCTACACCAATTTAGTTCTCCTGGTTTCAGTTTATTTAATGGGAGGGGTAGAAATTAAAAGAAAAAAATAAGGCAAGAAAGCTACCAACTAGATATCTCTTTTTTAAAAAAGCACTCATTTGTTATTCAAATGTGTTATTTAAGTATAGATTAATTTTAAAATATCCAGTTACGAAACAATGATTTAATTCATCTTTTGAAGAAAATAAGCAATTAAAAGGGGATTATTTTCTGTATCATGGCCCCACCAAAAACACAGTTTAGAGTTATCATAGGAGTTGTTTATGACAGAAAGTGAAACATGACTTTGGATAAGGAAATTGTGCAGCAGGAACAGCTGAACTCTAAAGACACACAGTATTTCTGTCATGCAGATACCTTCAATGATAAACAGGAAAGGAAAATAGAACACTGAATAATATATGAGCAGAATAGATCACCAGTGGAATGATGTTGGAGTCTTTCTCTGAAAATCCAGTGTTTCTTTAAGAAATATTTGCTGAGCCAACGATCCTCTAAAGTGGCAAAGTCAGGTTTGGTAGTGTCTTCATTGATTTAAATAGTCATCAGCTCTCATTGCCTCCATGCTTCTTTACAGCTATAAATCCTAACATTTCAAAAATCTCACCCAAAAAACTGCAGTTCCCCCTTGCTGCTGGCCCTTTGGGAGCTTTAAACCTGCCACCTGGTGAGTGAATAATGATATCCTCAGATATCACTCAACAATATGGTCCAGAACCAAACAAAAATTAACAAGTGTAGCCAGACTGAGCTCTGCCTGCTGAGTCTGAACATACTTCCCCTGAGCATTCCTGCGAGAAAACTTGGTTAGTTCTCCTCCCAATAAACTGCATGGACCAGGCCAGGGACGCCTTTGGGGCTCTGCATTGTATTCTCAGGCCAAACTGAAAGAATTCCAGATTTAGGAAAAGCAACACATGAGAATCCATGTAATGCTAAAGCCTGATTTAAGTGGACAAAAGCTGAAAAAAATTATAAAGTGGTAACTACTGTTTAACCAATATTTTGTTATTTACTAGGGCTAACAGGGTCGTGATATTTATGTAAAACAAAATTAAGTCTATTTCTCTCCCAAAAGTGCTCAAAGTTCAGTGAGCAACAATACAGAGAAATGTCTTACATAAGCCATAAAAATGAGGATATTTCATTCCTAATATGAAACTGCTTTAAAATTTGATTCTTCATTCCTAGCTCTGGAAAATTTCTATTTTTGGAGGGTGTAGTTCAAACCCCAAGTGCTGTAACTCAGTTTTCTTTTCCTGTTCATACCCTGATTTATTGTGGATATTGAAATTTAATATATTTTGGAGACAACAATATCACCTCTATGAGAATAATAAACCTAGTCAGCTGTATTCTTTATTCAAAGTCAGAGGCTGCAAACTCTGACACTTGTTGGAACCCACAGGTTTTACAACTTAAAGCAAAGAGAATATTAGATATATTGGGGAAAAGATCCCTGTTCATAGCTCAGTCTTCTGGATCACTCTCCAGAGGAAAAAAATTCCTTTACAGATTTAATTACGGCAATCCTTTAATTTCTAAATGCATAAGCTGAAAACACCTTCCTGAAACACGAAATCCATTTTGTACACATGCATCAAAACAGTACAAGGCTGAATAGTTATCCATGTCTTCTTTCATTTCAGTGTTGTGGATCCTGCTGGCATTCCTGCATGGGCAGCTCCTTACACGGAACATGAACTCAAAATACTGCTTCACATCTCCCACATGGATTAAACACATATGTCAACATTCATACAGCTATGATTTTCCCTTTCACTTTACACCCCAAGGAACTGTTCATTTGTATAAAATGAGGATGCAAACCAATTTTAAATTAGACTGCAGGAAGCAGCCTTTAGACTTTAGAACCATTGTAGACTTCAGAAAGTTTATGGTATCAGAAAAAAAGCCCGAATATTTTCCTGTCACTATCTCCATATTGGGACTTCTCTCTGTACAGTTATACGCTTCCACTGTGCACTTAAATTCTTCAGGTCATTGAAATAGCTAAAAATATTTGATATGCCTAAGATCCGAATGTATGCTTGTAATCCATATAGTCGATGTGAATATTATGGAAGAACTGTCAGAACCAGTTACCTTTCTGACCTGTTAACCTGAGACTATACCCCGAATTGACTTCAAGCAGAACTTTTTAAGGAAACTCAATGAGGAGATCTACTTAAAATTCACAGCACAAAACTCACTCTTTAACACTGCACCCTTTCAGAAGCATTTTTGTCTGTTGTGCATAGAGAGTTATTCTAATATACAGTCAGTGCTAAACAGCAATTAACTCCTTAGTGTCTGATTAAATATCACAGTTAGTGTTAGAAAATAAAACCTGCAATTTCTGTTTTAGGACAGACCATGCTTCTGTGCTCAGACAGCTTTCAAATTCTTTGCAGGCACTCAAAAGTAGAAAACAGTTATAGCTCTCACTTCCAGCTTAATGCTTTCCTTACATTTCAATGAATGTGTGGAGAAAAGGGCACTTACATCTGTGTGCCTCAGACAGTTGCCTTCCTCTCAGCACAGTAACTCCATCTACCTAAGCACACTTTTATATCTCCTTCAGTATTACAATAATGGAGAAACTCCAAGGGAAGTCACTTGAAAAAGCACAATCTTAACTTATAGATGGATATAAAGCTTGTTGAAAGTCAGTATTCCTTACTTTAGTGGGTTTTGAATAATGCCCTGGGTCTAGTCAAGCAAAACCCTTTTTAAAAGTCAGGGTTAAGATACAGACATACATCCCTTTGCAGTGGCTTGAATGTATTTTATTACTACATTAAAGGTCAATGCAAGTACATTTTGTCTTTGTCACTTAACTAGAGCTGTATTTGACCTAACTCTGCAATTGTCTCCCACACGAGGAGAAAAGGACCATACATTTAAACAGACTATTACAGCCTGTTTTGCACTACGAATTAATTAGGTTAATGAAATGTAATGTAGTAAGATAAAATTAAGATTCTCATCTCAACTGCAAATTTATAAATTTTGTATAGATTCTCTGACTTATTTGAGCTATTAAAATTTCCTAATAGTAATTCAGGCAGCTGAGCTTTGGGAACTAAGATTGTATTTGGGAAATAAAAATCTCAACTACACTTTCATGTCACATATTTCCCTCTGCATATAGCATGCAGTTATTGAAATATGAGAAAAAAAAATGTACAAGCTTTGAGCAAACTGAGTGGTGAGAGACCTGATAAAACTGAACATTTAGAAAGATAAATCTGTTACTTGTTTTCGAGTAGATTTACTGCTAATTCTCCTTAGCCTCAGTCTGTCTTTATTGTCTGACCAGTGTTGCTCCAATGATAATCATCCTTCTGCTAGATGTTACTTAATCAACTGCTTTTTAGATGACAAAAATTTACAGTTGATTAGACTGCATAGCTGCATTGGTATTTCAAAAGTTTCTATGAAGGGATTATTTTTGTGCTCAAATACCTCTAAATAAAGGGTTCTGCAGCCTGAATATCCTTGGATTTTGAAGAGTGTTCACTGAAGCAGATAAAGCTAAGTTAAAGAAGCATTTAGTGCTTCAGCATGCCAGCTTCAATAAATATCTGTTCTGTTTATAAGTGCGCACCCCCACGCACGTTTCTCCCTTTAGCTGTAGTGTATGTCTCTGTATACCACAGCGTATGCAGATTTAAAGTCTAAAGCCAGCACTTGATTTTCTGAGAACAGAGTTGAGACTGCTATGCTATTACCCTCGAAGCCAGTGTTGGCACAATTCAGTCATTAATGACAATTTTGTGTCCTTTCTCTGTGAAAGCGGGTTAATCTTCAGCTGGTTCTGTTCAGCATTGGCTCGGTTCGCTCAGCATTCAGGAGTTCAAATCTCAAACAGGACAGTGATCAGACTTGATTATCTCCTTAAAACAGATACAACTGGCTAAAAGAGCAAGCTCCGAAAGAACCAAACTTTTCTGTAAACCCATGCTGAAGACCAATGAGAACCTCAGCAGAATTCCGCATTAACAAAAACCTGCGCTACCAGGGACATACAACCAATCTGATCCTTTCCTCCCTATCCTTCATAAGGGCTCTGGTAGTCGTGATAACCTTTTAACAAGGGAAAACTTGATTCTAACCATTTGTCCTAAAGACAGAAAGTTAGCAGCAGAATCATTCAGAGTGAAGGCCAAGCAAAACACCTTCTGTAAAGTCCTGAGGTCTGTTCTTCCAAGGCAAAAACATTTAAGGTGAACAAAACAGTAAGCAGCAAGAGCTGAGAAGCCAGAAATAGTGTTCTGAAAAGGACGTATCCTTTGGGTTGCACAGTATCACACAAAAATAAGTAACGGGGCTTAAGTAAGCTTTTTCTAGCGGTGGGTTATTCCAGACCTACAGGTTTATTTATCTATGGAGAATCTAGCTGGTAACACCAGTATTAGACTGGAAGGATGACTGATGTGATCCAATATGGCAACTGTAAAAAATATTAACTTACTTCATGTTCCCTTCTTTCATGTTCTAACACAACTGTTTTTTCAATACCCCCCAAAAAAACCAACTTGATATTTACAAATATAGAGCAATACATCAGAGTATTACACAGTACTGCAAATATTGTTTGGATTTTATTTCTGTTTATTTGTCAGTTCTCAAGGCCCTTAGGAACAAAGGGACTCCTGTAATCACAGCACACTTATACACTAATGCTTTCGTATAAACATAAACACTGAATCACAAAGCTCTTTCTTCTATTTCCCCAAACACAAATATCCAGAAACTTCAGTCACCCTATTTATTAGCTAGTACAGCTTTAATCATCTAACCACTATGGTGCTCTCAGTTCCCTCTACCTTTTTATAGATGAATATAATAAAAAAATCAAATAATCCATAAGAATGCAAACAGTAAGTATCACATATGTCATTTCTTATATGCTCATGACTTTTTTATCTGTTTAGGAGAACAATAATCTGATCAAGTCTTATGAACTCTGATTCTATTAAATGGTTTTACCTTAGCTTTTACTAGATGAAAGAAAAACAATCTGTCTAGCAGATCAAGAAAGAAATTTTTATTCATTCCATCTTTTTAGACAAAAACCCAAAACATTCATTATCTCACCCTTTTATGGGTGCCACTTAAATAAAGGTACCACTATTCCTGCTAAACTTTACAAAGCTATGCCTATCCTGCTCTAGCTTTATTGTGTAAATAACAGTGGCTCAACACACTTTCCAGCAGAGATGTGAGTTTCCCGGCTAAGAAACCTGGAATGTTCCAGCTACTTCAGGCTAATGATCGCTCAAATGCACACTAATATGTTTGATAGAAGTCTCCCAGCATGTGTGCACAGAATGCTTAACATAAGAATAACACTACTGTGGGCAGGGCAAATCGCTGACACCATTTCAGACTGAGTTAGATGCTGGAGGCACAAATTAAAACTGTGAGCTTTCATTTCAGTGGGCTTTGACAGATGGAAGACTGCATCAAATCTCTAATTGTTTAAACCATTAACTCATCTTTCCACCTGCATTATCTTTGGAAAGAGCTCAGCTGGAAGCCTGAAACAATTGCTCGCATACGGAATTCAGGAGTGTATATTATTCTAAAAAGAAAGTAAACTGTCTTTTTGAGACCATCAGTCTGTTTATTTGGCTGCAGAATTTGTAAATTGTTTATCTTTATTTTCACATTTTCCTCTCAGTTCTGAAAATTCAAAAAATAGCCTTTCAGCCTTCCCGCAGAATCAATCAATCAGGG
Organism: Pachycephala philippinensis; assembly: GCA_013397055.1. Taxonomy (NCBI): domain Eukaryota; kingdom Metazoa; phylum Chordata; class Aves; order Passeriformes; genus Pachycephala; species Pachycephala philippinensis. The sequence goes on from VWZT01016881.1 coordinate 84,241, forward strand.
ACCACTGCCTTGGCTACTGGGAACAAGAAAGTTGTATTGCAATTCACAGTGCATTATGATGATCCCCATTTATCTCCAGTCCTTGTAAATGCCACAGCACATGCAGCTCTAAATTATGCCTGCTGGTCTCTTGACTTTCAGTTGCCTACAAAAAGAAAACTTTGTGTAAGGAGCTGTAAAAAAAAATAAATTATGTCTCCTTCACAAACTCTCTTGAAATGCCTTTCCCAGTCATTTCACCCCCTTGCCCCCCACCTTAGGGCTAAAATACATTTTTCACTAAGCCAGCATCAATGCAGGACTCTTTGCCCTTTCATGTTACTCTCAGCAGCAATCAGCTCTTACTGTTGTTTTTATAGGGAAGCACCTGTTATATGCTCAGCACTTCCAAGTACTTGAGAAGAACAGCCTTGGAGCTGTGGAGCTCACACTGTAAAAACAAACCGGAAAAATGGAGCAGGAACAGCAAAAGCTGTGCATTTACACACAGTTTAGCAAGAATGGCTGCTAGTAAGACAGAAGAAGGCAATGGGATTTTAAGGACAGGAGCTTTGCAAATGGCAGTAGGCAGGAGTCATTTGGGGCTCAGAAAGCGTAAGTAGAAAAGAAGGAGGATACATAGGGCCAAGAATTCCATTAAGGGGCTGAAGCATCTGCCATATACAGAGAAGCTCAGATATCTGGGACGGATCAGCCTGGAGAAAAGGTTCTGAGGGATCTTACTTAAGTTTATAAATATCCATTGGGATGCATTGAAGGAGAGGCAGCCAGGCTCTTCTCAGTCATGCCTATGGACTAAACAAGAGGCCACAGGCACAAATCAAAAAAAACAAGAAATACAGAAACTCTTTTACTGTGCAGGTAGTCAAACACTGAAATAGTCTGCTGAGAGACATTGTGGTCTTTACGTGTGGAAATACTCAAAATCCAACTGGATGTGGTCCTGGACAACCTGCTCTAGCTGACCCTGCATTAGAAGATCTAAGAGGGTTTTCCTTCCAACCTCAACAATTCACTAATTCTTTGACGGATTTTTAAGAAATAGATAGATAGGCATACAGAATAGTGACACTAGTGGTGAGAAAGAGACAAAATACCACATAAAAATTTTCATAGGGTATGTTAAGGAGAGGCAAAAAACCCCCACCCAGGAATTATGTAAAGATGTGAAATCCAACAGTAAAGGTTAAAGTCAGTAAAGGAATTCAAAACACAACATAAAACAGTTTATTGCCATTTACAAAAAGAGCAAACCTCCACTGCAAAGTTGTTACCCTTGAAGTACTTGAGTCAGCCTTGCAAACTATTTTCCTAGGCCAGGTTTTGATAGTATTTCACATACCAAGCAGTTCTTAAATTCACATATAGTGGTTAGGGAAAGATTGACCAGCAAATTAAAAGGTTATTGTAATGCTTTAATCCAAGGGGGTTAGTCAGTGATACCAAGGTTGGAGGCAGCTTGGGATGCAATGTTCATGCACTAGTGAAGTTTGCAGTCCTGAGGGATATGGGTCAGGTAAAGAATAAAGCAGGACCCTAAATATTAGGAAAGTAAAATTCCAGCTCTTCAAGAAGTTAGTCAACAGGATCCCCTGGGAAACTGCTCTAAAGGGCAAGGGACCAGAAAAGAGACAGCAGACTTTAAGGACATGTTCCATAAAGCACAAGAGCTCTCAATCCCCAAGTGTAAGAAATCAAGAAAGGAAGGCAAGAGACCTGCAGCGATGAGTGGAGACCTCCCGGTCAAGCTAAAGGGCAAGAAGGAAATGCACAGGCAGTGGAAGTATGGACACCTATCCTGGCAAGAGTGTAAGGACTTGGCCAAATAGGGTTAGGGAGAAGGCTGAGGTATTCAGCTTTTTTCCTCAAAGGCAACCTTTTTTTCCCCCCACCTCCTGAGTGGATGGGCTGCAAGAGAGGGACTGGAGAAGCAAAGTCACTCCCACTGTAACTAAAGATCAGGCTCATGACCACCTGTGGAACCTGAACATGCACAGTCTCTGGGACCTGATGAGATGTATCCCAAAGACCTGAGGGAATTGGCTGATGTAGTTGCCATAATAATTTAAAAGTCATAGCAGACAGGTGCAGACCCAGGTGACTGGAAAAAGGGAAACATTGCACCCATTTTTGAAAAGGGTAAAAAGAAGGACCCTGGGAACTGCTAACCTGTCAGCCTCACCTCTGTGCCTGGGAAATTATGGAACAGATCGTTCTAGAAGCTATGCTAAGGCACATGGAGGACAGGGAGGTGATTTGAGACACATGGCATGGCTTGGCTTAACCAGGCCTTTAACAGGGTCTCTCACAACATCCCTCTCTCTAAATTGAAGAGATTGATTTGATAGGTGGACTTTCGTGGAAGAGAAACTGGTTGGCTGGTCTCATGAACAGGGTGGTGTTTCCTAGAGGTCACCAGGCATCAGTGCTGCTTATTCTTGTCATCAGTGGCATAGCAGGACTGAGGGGGCCCTAAGGAAGACCCTCTGCAGATGACACCAAGCTGTGTGGTATGACTCACATGCTTGAAGGACAGGATGCCATCCAAAGGGAATTGGACAAGCTCAAAAAGTGGGCCCACGGGAATTTTATGAGGATCAACAAGACCCAGTGCAAAGTGCTGCACCTAGGTGAGACAATCCTCTGTATAATACAGGCTGGGGGATGAAGGGATTGAGAGCTTCCCTGTGGAGAAGAACTTAAGGGTACTGGTGGATGAAAAGCTGCATATGAGCCCACAGCAGGCACTTGCACTAAGTGCATCCTGGGCTGCATCGAATGCAGTGCGGTGACAGATTGAGGGAGGTGATTCTGTCCCTCCACTCTGCTCCAGTGAGACCCCACCCAGAATGCTGCATCCAGCTCTGGGGTCCTCAGCACAGGAAATATATGTTAGAGCTGGTCCACAGGTGGGCCACAAAAATGATCAAATTGGAGAAGCACCTCTTCCATGAGGAGGAGTTCTGAGAGTTGAAGTTGTTTGGCCTTCAAGAGAAGAGAGGGCTCTGGGAAGACCTTATTGCAACCCTTCAGGACTTAAGAAGGGTTTATGAGAAAGATGGGAACCAAATTTTTAGCAGCACCTGTTGCAATAGGACAAGGAGCAACAGTTTTAAATCAAAAGAGGGTAAATTTAGACTAGATATAAGTAAGACATCTTTTATGATGAAGGTGGTGAAACACCGGAACAGGTTGCCCAGGGAGTTGGGAGATACCCCATCCCTGGAAACATTCAAGGCCAGGTTGGATGGGACTCTGAGCAACCTGATCCAGTTGAAGATGACCCTTCATTGGGTCATTGCAGGGGGATTAGACTAGATGATATTTAAAGGTCCCTTCCAACCCAAACTATTCCATGATTCTGAGTGCATTACATAAAGGGAAAGTTACCAGTCAAAGTAAACATGACACATGAAACCAACTCTTCACCTGTGTGCAGTCCCAACTCTCCACCTGTGTGCAGTCAGAGATACATAAGAAAAAAAATACAGTCATGAAAAAGTGTGAATGTCATTGGTTTTTCTCCTGAACCCACGAAGCAAACCACATTTCATTTATAGAAGCAACATAATGAAACTACCAGATAACAACATCTATACATAGAATAAAAACCATAATAGCATTTTCTACCGTCATGAACATTGGGAATTGCAAGTAAAAATGTATAAGCTTAGATTCAGAAAACACAAACCTAATAACAACCACATCTGGGCAAAATTCTTCTCTCTCAACACTGAACACGTAACTCCCAGAATTTCTCAGTAATGTCACTGAGAATTACACTTGCAGAAGGAGCTAGAATCCATACAGACTTTAGTATGTGACATTTAATTACAAAATCTCTCCTTAAAAAAAGAAAAAATGTTCTGAGATCTATCCTTTTAACAAATTACAAACAAATCTCTATCAAAAAGTGTGAATATTTTTCAACAAGAGCACTAGACATTATGGTTTAGATACCTCATGTTCAACCAAGACTATTTTAAAAACTGACCTATTCTACTCTTAACTCTCTAGCAGCTGCCATTTAATCCAAAAATAAAAAAGACTAATTTTTTTCTATATGCTTCCATTTAGAGAGGACTCATCCAGTATTAAGGAGTTATGTACACATAATCATGTAGCAAAGCTTACTGACTACCTGTGTTGGAAACAAGTTGAATTATATTTTAGATTAAATCTATACATTACAGGCACTACTTCATCCTGTATATAACCTGTACCTCATAACGCTTTAAAATAATCACTTAGGTAATTCAGAGTTTGATATATCATAACAAATGTGATTAGTTGGAGGGGGAAAGGAGGAATAAGTCCGAAGAAGGTTTTATTTGCCTACCTACAGGCATAACCCATGTCAAAATATTATTTAAAGACAGTCTGAAGATGACAGGCATGATTATATTTTTTGCAATATTTTGCCAAACACTTTGCTGTGATGGAAGACTTTAGGCCAGTTTGCATAAGAAAACTAAATCCATCAGTTTCCAGCTTTAACTGTCTTTCCCCAACCAGACAATACACTCTGCAGAGGTTCTATTTTCAATTCCTCTGATCAACCAGCTGTTGGCAACAGGAACTAGGGTTTTATGTAGTCATGTATGTGGAAAAAAAGAAGGGAGTGTCTGTTTGTCTGGTTCTCTCCCCACATAAGCTTTTGATCCATGTGGTGTCTAGGAATGAGTAGAGCTGACTGGGATTCAGGTGCTGGTCCAACAATTGTGTTGAGAAATACTGAGCCCAGCCCAACCCAGCTCACTTTCTTTTTCACAGTCTCTCCACGTTGCAGTTCTACTTCCTCATGCTGCTGTTTATGAGTCCACCTTTGCATTACTCAGCAAGTCTGACAGGCTGCCAGCAATCTACTGGTAAAGTAAAAGAAAATAAATGCTATATTTTAACTTTCAATTTCTAGACCAAATCTGAATGGACCTTCAGTACACAAACAATTCTATACCGTGCCGTATCAATCCTAATGAGGGTGTCAATGCTAGTGGAAACATTTATGTGGCTCCTGGGAACGTGGAGGGCTGAAGGGTACACGTGAAATGCTTCTACACAAACACAGTTTGAATCCATTCCCCTTGTCCTGAAATGGCAGCAGGGTCATAGCTTCCTAGCAGCACGGTGGCTTCCAGCTCCTCCTGTCTGCTGCCCATGCTGCATGCACTGGTGCAAAGGCACCTCAGCTGGCCTGTCAGCCATGCTGCCTTCCTAAAGGAACAGCCCTTAATTCCTTTGAGATAATTCTCTTGTGTTTCCCTGTTGGTTTCTGTTACATCAGAAGTCCCTGCATTGTCTCCGTAAGACTGCAAGTGTGTTCACTTCAGAGTGATTGTGTTCATTTCAGAGTCACTGGCAGAGACTCCTCGCTGGCACGCTGTCCCTCTAACCTTTGCTTCTCATCCCACAGCTTGGCAGGCAAAAACCTGGTATTGTCCCCCTCCCCTATCAGAACTAGCATAAAGCTCTGTCAATGGGCCCCTCTGGTTCCCAAGCAGCGACTCTCCTCCCTGAGAAAGACAAGTCCTTACTGGTACAAGTGTGCCTGGTGCTGCACAGACCATTCCATTGTCAAAAACCCCAAAATTTTGGTGGTGATACCAGCCACAGAGCCACATATTAATAGACTCAGCCCATCTGTTTCTTCCAATGTTGCTGACTTCAACTGGAAGTATAAAGGAAATCACAACTTGTGCCTCAGATTCCCTTACCAAACATCCCAAGGCCCTGAAGTCCTTTTTGATCGTCCTCAGATAACATGTTGCCCCTTCATCACCCCTACCTGGAAGATCAGTAATCAGTAGTCTCTGGACTGCTCCAGATTAGGAAGTTTCCGGATGACATCCCTACCCAGGCCCCAGGGAGGCAGCAGACCTTCCTATGGGGTGGGCCCAACCAGCATATTGGGCCCTCTGTCCCCTTAGAAAGGAATCATCTGCAACTCAGCAAGTGTAAGTTTAAACAAAACCATGGATCCATGAATGAATTAGACAAAGAAATTTTGGTTTCAAATCTTTTTCCAGAAAAGTTCACAAACTTTGTCAACCACAATGCCAATTTTATTTCAACAGTGGAAACCAACCAAGCAATCCACAAGAATCAAACAAGAAAGCCCTCAGTCTGCTTCACTGCTGTGCCAGTGGACAAGGAGGAGTACATGATGACAGTGAATTAGAAACTATTGCAACCAAAAATGACAATTTATGTAATAATCCTATAGTTGTCCTAATTATAACTAAGTATTTTAACATATTGAAATTACATATGTGAAAACACAGGGCAAGCATTCAAGAGCTCTCTCTTTTTTCATCTTCAAAAACAGACTTTTGCAGAGATCTTACTAAATTAAATTTAATGTAAAATCATTGGTGCATATTTTGCTGCTCACAGGTATCTGAGATACTGAACAGAATCACAGAATGTAAGGCTGGGACCATAGTGGGTCACCCAGTCCAACCTCCCTGCTCCAGAGCACATTGCACAGGATTGAGTCCAGGTGGTTATTAAATATCTTCAGTGAGGGAGACACCACAACCTCTCTGGGCAACCTGTTCCAGTGCTCAGTCGTCTGTATAAGAACGAAGTTCTTCCTTATGTTCACATGGAACTTCCTGTGCATCAGTTTCTGCCTGTTGCCTCTTGTCCTTGGCACCACTGAGGTCCATCCTCTTGACGCTCTTCCTTCAGACAGACAACTGAGAGAGAACCTCATCTGCTTCTCAAGGCTGAACAATCCCAGCTTCCTCAGCCTTTCCCCATAGGAGAAATGCTCCTGTCCCTTAATCATCTTTGTTGCCCTCCATTGGACCTGCTCCAGGGGCTCCAGCTCTCATGTTCTGAGGAGCCCAGAACTGGACACAGCACTCCAGATGTGGCCTCACCAGGGCTGAGCAAAGGGGCAGGATCACCTCCCTGCTGGCAATGCTCTTCCTGATGCCCCCCAGGATCCCATTGGCCTTCTTGACCACAAGGACACACTGCTGGTCATGGCAGCTTATTGTCCACCAGGACCCCCAGGTCCTTCTCCACAGAGCTGCTTTACAGATCAGCCCCCACCCTGGACTGGTGCAGGGCGTTGTTCTCCCCCTCTGCAGGACCCTGCACTTGCCTTTGCTGAATTTCAGATGCTTCTTCTCTGCCCATCTCTCCAGCCTGTCAAGGTCCTTCTGAAGGGCTGCACAGCACTTTGGGGTATCGGCCTCTCCTCACAGCTTTGTGTTGTCACTGAACTTGCTGAGGAGGTATTTATTTGTCCTCTCATCCAAGTCACTGTTGAACAAGATAAACAATACTGGGCCCAGTATTGAACCCTGAGGGGTACCACAAGTGACAGGTCCCAACCAGACCCTGTGACACTGATTACGTCCCCCTGCGATCTGCCAGTCAGCCAATTCTCAATCCATCCAGTCCACTCTTCCCGAGTTTGTTTATGAGGATATTGTGAGAAAGTGTCAAAAGCCTTGCTGCAATTGAGGTAGACAATATCCATTGAATTCCCCCATCCATCCAGGTAAGTTGTTTCCCTGTAGAAGGCAATCAGGTTGGTCAAAGACTACTCCTGATAATCTGTTTGTCATCCATGTGGACAGAGATGGGCTCCAGAGTGAGTTGCTCCACCACCTTTCCAGGGATTGAGGTGAGGCTGACTAGTTGGTAAGTTCCCTAGGTCCTCCTTTCTGAAGGCTGGGGTAACATTTGTTTTCTTCCAGTGCTCAGGCACCTCCCCTGATTGCCACAACCTTTCAAAGATGATCATGGTTGACCTAGCTGCGGTGTTCACCACCTCTCTCAGCACTTTTGGGTGCATCCCATCAGAGCCTGCGGACTCGTGGATGTCAAGGTGTTCTCTAACCCAATCCTCCTCGACCAAGGGAAAGTCTTCCTTACAGCACTCCTTCACCCGGGTCTCCTGTGTCAGAGATTCCTGATGGCTCATCTTGTCAGTGAAGACTGACGCAAGGAAGGAATTCAGTAACTCTGCCTTCTCCTTGTCCTCTGCTACCACGGTCCCCGCTCCATTAATTCCAGATGTGTCCTGGCCTTCCTTGCCTCATTTCTACTCACTCTGACAACCTCTCTATATTCATTCCAAGTGGCCTGACCCTGCTTCCATCTCCTGTGTATTTCCTACTTACACTCAAGTAATTACATGAGTTCTTTATTCATCTACAAAGGTCTCTTGTCCAATTTGCCCAATTTCTTGTTCACTGGGATGCATCATTCTTGAGCCTTGCAAAAGTAATCCTTTAAGATCAACCAGTTCTCCTGGACCACTCTTCCCCACAGGATCTGTTCCCATAGGATTCCTCCAAGAAGCCCCCCTAAAGAAGCTAAAGCTTGCTCTCCTGAAGTCCATGCATTCTATCTTACTTGCTGCCCTGCTTCCTTCTTGCCCAATACTGAATTCCACAATCTCATGGTCACTCCAGCCGAGACTGCCCCCAACCTTTGTATCTCCAACAAGGTCTTCCATGTTAGTTGTAGTAAGGTTGAGCAGTACACTACCGCTTGTGGAATCCTCCACTACCTGTCACACTCATATAAACCTCCTCCACTGAGGTGCTGAGAAGCAGTGAAAGGAATTTGCATTTTTAAAAGGTTAACCGAATTCCCTGCATCACTTCGAAAATTTCAGCCAGCTAAAGCAATCGTTTAACTTTGTATTGCAAAACACAGAAAATCAAAGCCATCCTGAAAAGACATTATGCTTAAGTTCAGCTCTGCTAACTATTTGACCAAGTTTATATTTATTTATTTTCTAAATATGGCAAAGTTGCTTTCTTAAGGAAAATATATTACCTTCCTAAGAAAGAATGAAAAACATAGGGTAATATGACTGTAAAGCACATGTTAAGTAATTTAAAACTCAAACTATCATTGTTTTGTAATACAATATTAATTTGTAGCATTCTTACACTCATTTCAAGATACTGATACAATTTTAAGATAAAATTCGTAACAGCTTATATACACCTTATGTGGATTCTAAACTTGGGAGTAACTCAGATTTATGTATTCCTATAACCTCTGCCCTGCTTTAAAACCTGGACTACTTTTCTTGTATGATTCCTTCTTTGTTGGGCAGACACAAACCATTGGAAAACCTTTCAGATTACTTACTGCAGTAGCCTTTGTACTTAAATTAAAAAAAAAATTGTATCAGGATCACTATGGAACAAGGCCCTCATGCTTTCCTGCAAAGGCAATTCAGTTATCATGAAACATATCCTTTGCCCATCTGTTTGGGGTTTTCAAGAAGAATTTTAAGAATGATAAGATTTCATTGCAGAAGTGAAATCCTTAGCAGTGTGGCACAGCTAATAGGCAATGTTCCATTCTTTTCTTATATTGACATTGTTATACCCTGGATTTTAATACTGATAAAAGCAATCAACTTTGTTTTATTTACATGCAATGGAACAGTCAAAAAATTGGCCCATTTCCAATCCCGTTTATGTCAACAGAAGCTAGATTAATGAGTGAGCAATCTCATTCTTTAAATGTACCCAAGAAATCAACAGGTGTTAAAATCAACGGTTAGCATCAGCATTTAACATAGTTTGCATTACTGAAACAATGTGGAACAATGCTACTTAGATTTAACCCCATTTTCAGTACAACCTTCATGAATAAAGAATAATTACTGAAGTTAAAAGGCCTAAATTATTTCAGAAATATATTTCTAGGATGTTTAGACAAAAATACTACCTTAAGCATTTTCAGTCAAATTTCCAATGAATGCAACTTCCATGATGTTTATGAACAGTCAGCAACAAATGTACAATTCCACTTGACCCACTAAAGCTCCCAAATCATTGCTGCTTCCATCCAGGCACCACAGAAAGACTCTTGCACAGGAGAATCAGTTGACAGTTAGCTCACCTATCCTTTAGGCTTTTGGGGTTAAAGTGCTAGAATGGGAAAGGGGCATCAATAGAGTCACTGGGATTTGTATCAAGAATACTTTCAAAGAAATTCAGGTTCAAGATAAAAATTAAATACCTAAACTGAATGAAATGTTGAATGTTGAAATATTCTGGTGCTGTTGGAGGAAGATTTTAAAGTTATTGACAGTTTTACTCTCTGCTGACCAAAAATACTGAAAAACCACAAATGACACACCAGTTTCTAGCCAGTGTAAACTTTCTTAAAATGACAGAATTATGTTGGTTTAACTATGTTTGATACGTATCCTCAAACATGGTTCCTTTGTCCTGAAAGAGTAAATCACTTGGTTTTAATTTCTGGTATTTTATTACAGGTCTATGTTTCCAAATAAAATATAAACAGACACTTCTGCAAACAGGTTGAGAAAAAAAGCACTTAATCTACAGACAAGAGACTGAAAGCAGATAGGTAACATAAATGAGAGAGAAAAAAAAAGGACTTACCTTTGAACACTGTTTATGATTCTGGCACCAAGCAAGTGACCCATTGTTCTGAAAGACGAAGGAAATATACATGAATACTAATATTTATTTCAGGCTAGACATGTTCCCTCTAACACATTTAAATGGAATACACCATCCAGTTCTGCTTAGAGAATGATGATGTGCCACAACATAAGCACCAGTCCTGACTCCTAGTCCCTTGTGTGGAGTTAAAGGCTCACAAAAGTGTAAAGTGAACATAAAAAAGTTAGAAAAGCATTTCAACAGGCAAGTTTGGTGGAAAACTGACCAAAGCCATCTTTTAGTCCATAGCTAAGCAGTAGACAAAATGTAACACTTGCATTTAAGAAAATGATATAGATTAGTAGTGATTCATGAAAAGAAAGTCCATTAGTTGCATTTCAATATTGCACAATACTTAAAATAAATTATCAAGCAAAGGTAATGAACAACCTTTAAGTAAATTGAAAATTCAATTAAAGGCAATATGAGTTTCCCAGAAGTCACCTGTGCCAGTTTTATTTTATATTTTTGATAATAAAGTGCATTTCCCAGATAAGGAAACACTATAGCTCTCATTTATCCTGACTGCAGTAAAACCAATATAGTATAACATGCAAAAGAATAATTTAAGCTAAAGGAAAAGAAAACATGATGAGAAAAAGATTAAGTATGAAACTGGCACAGGGACAATCGGCAACTTCCTGTTCTGCTAGAGAAGTTTCTGAAGGGTCAATTTTGGAAACAGTATTTCCTGGTTAAAAACCCCCACAGCACAGAAAAGAGAAGTGTATGTTTGTGGTGTTAAAAGATGAAACAAAAAAATGATTTACTTTCTGTATAGTGGAAGACTGAAACAACATCAGGAAGACCTAAATAACTGAACATGAGACATGGTGTACAAACTCTGCAACACATCCTAAGCTGACGTACTTAGGACATCATACGTATGTATTTCTTCCATCATGTGTAAGTCCATACTCTGGAAACAGAACGCATGAAGATTCTGGTAAATTTATTGTTCTGAATTGGACTACAGTTGTGAGTCTATGAGGAAGTAAAAGGACATCCTTTCATGGGAATTAGGCAAGGTATTCCCACAGGGAATGCGACTGCAGCATGCCCTCACTGTTGGCAGTGACTATAGATCCGAAAATCGGTTTCCAAGGAGGAGGAATTCCGGTAGGTCAGAATGCAAACTACTAACATAGCTGCAGTATACCTTTTTCTCTCTCTCCTTTTTTTAAAGTTCTTTTCTTTTTCTATTAAAGAGTGATGCAAATAGTGGAATACTATACATACATTGGTTTCATTAGGGATAATTTTCTTCACAGTAGCTAATACGGGCTGTGCTTTGGATTTGTGCTGGAAGCAGTGTTGATAGCACAGGGATGTTTTTGTTACTGCTGAGCAGTGCTTACAATTGCTTACATGCAGCATCAAGGCCTTTTCTGCTCCTCACGCCATCCCACCAGCGAGGGTTGGGGGTGCACAAGGAGTTGGGAGGGAACACAGCAGGGACAGTTGATTCCAAGATCCCAAATGACCAAAAGGATATTCCACACAATATGGTATCACACTCAACATACAATGCCGAGAGGAGGAGGAAGAAGGGATGGATATTTGGAGTGATGGCGTTTGTCTTCCCAAGACACCACCATGCATGATGAAGGGGATGGCTGAACATCTGCCTCCCCATAGGAAACAGTGAAATAATTCCTTGCTTTGCTTGTGTGCATGGCTTTTGCTTTACCTATTAAATTCTCTTTATCTCAACCCATGAGGTTTTCTACCTTTACTGTTCTGATTCTCCCCCCAGTCCCACAGATCAGTGAGCATGTCAAGCTTAGTTACCAGCTGGCTCTTAACCACAACAATACATAACTTTTTATGTATGAAACTCACACAGATAACATAAAAATTATTCTGTCAATGTACAGTTCAGAAGGAGAAATAGATACATTAGAATAATTGTAATTGAGACAACCACAATAGTTTCTTAAAACTGCAGCACTGTGTTCTGATCTCAGCAAAGTTTATAAGCTTGAATACAGTGATTTGCTACCACAACTATGAAGCCTATGCTTTGATCTCTCTTTGTGAATGTTTAAAAAGATCATGTTTGTGCATGTCTTTATGCAAGTGTGTAGTCAGATGTTCACAAAAGCTTCCAAGATGTGGTCAGAAGGTCAAGGGAAGGGATCATCCTCCTTTAATCTGCTCTCACAAGCCACACATGGAGAACTGCATGCAGTTCTGGGAACCTCAGGACAAGAAAGTCAGGGACCTGTTGGAGAGGGTCCAGAGGAGGGCCATGAAAATGATCTGAGGATCAGAGCACCTCTCAGTAAAGGCTGAGACACTTGGGGTTGTTCAGCCTGGAGAAGAGAATGCTCCAGAGAGACCTTATTTCAGCCTTTCATTATATAAAGGGGGCTTACAAGAAAGACATAGAGACCAAAGCCTGTAGTGACAGAACAAAGGGCACAGATGAAAACTGAGAGACGGTAGATTTAGATTGGATCTAGGGAAGAAACTTTTTATGATAAGGGTGGTGAGATACTGAAACAGGTTGCCCAGAGAAGTGGTGGATGCCCCATCACTAATGACCAACATGATCTCATGGAAGATCCCAGGGCAGGGAGGGGTGGACTAGATTACCTTTAAAGATCCCTTCCAACTTCAATCATTTTCTAAGTATGGGACTTCAACCATCTCCATAATCAGAATCACAGAATGGTTTGGCTTTCACCACAACTCTTAATCTGAACTTCAGAAAATTCATATATGTCTTACTTTTCATACAAGCTGTAATGCTAGAAATTTCTACTCCTATATTACCAAAGAAGCTATGGGGATAATAAATATAAAGACATATCCATGCTTTTTGACTCCTTTCCACTTATTTGCAGTTATTTGGGAGCATTTTAAAACAATCAATTCATACAACTTAATTTCAATATTTTATCAAAATTTGTTTTATCTTCCAGCAGATTACAATACAATCACTACTTGGTTTTATAATACTATTTTTATCTGTCATTACTGTAAAATTTAGCTAAAACTGAGATTTGCTAGCATAAGATTAGCTAACTATGAGCACCATGTCAGGTCCAACCCCTTTGAAAAGAGACATAAATAAAAGAAATAAAACTTTAGAACTGCTGTAAATAACATAAGCTAATGGGAATTCTTTAGTATTACTCTCAATGCTGTATGAGGATTTATTATTTCCATTTACAAATCTAGCCAGCAGCAATGTTAAAACAATATTTTATGTGCTACTTTCACTTTATCCCCCTTTCTTCTTCATATAAAATGTGACAGAAGTAGCTGATTGCAATAACAGATTAGTAGCAGCTCACCACTTTGTTTCAGTTATGCTGCTACTTTCCACTGAACTAGAAAAAGCACCTCGGCTTTTAAATTATATCTGTTACTTGAGACAATAAAGCCATAAATGCCCAGATGTGTGGTTCCCCTACTTGATAATTTCAACATCTACAACTGTTTTCATTTCTCTACTGAAAACTATCAGCACTTGAGTTAAAAATGAAGTCTATCAAAATGTAAAAATATTGTTTAGCAGCTTCAACTTCATACAAACTAACATGATGTGAATGATCTTTCATTGTAGAAGGAAAAGCAAATTCTACAAGGTTCCTTGGAACAGCAAGGTATCAGAGCAAGCACAAATGCTAAATGAAGGCTCTCCTCCACTCTGCATCCTAACACCTGGTTAATCACAAACATTCAGCTGTGATCATTGCTCATGCCAGCGTACCTGGCTGAAACCATAATTTCAAACCATCAGAAATTTGTGCTTTATCTGTAGCATTTTACATGCTCCCACATTCCATTCTCAGTTCCCTCATGTCTGTTTTTCTTCAAACCCAATTCTGACTTGACTTACGCCAGTGAGAGTTTTGACTTAGTCTTTAGTGGTGGCTTTAATCTGTGGTGCAGAAGTGGCCTCAAGGAGGAGTTAAACACCACTGTTCCTACCCATCTATAAGCCTTGCACAGCGTATCTTCAGGGCAACCTTGAAGCATCTTAATCTGCATACTGAAGAGAGCAAACTGCACGCGACAGGGCACTGCACTCAACAGGGCAGACTCCGAGTGTCCCATCTTCCCAGGCCTGACACATCATATGAAAGACATCAGGTAGAGGAGACTAAAGCAGTCTCCAATAGCACATAGGAGATGGATTAGAGGAACTCAGGTCCCTGAGCCCCACACACTTGCAATCTGCAAGGAAGGAAACTGTAGACAAACTTCAAGAATCAGACCTTCAAAGACCAGGGTGGTTTGACATGTACAAGAACAGGAGCTTACAAAAGCAAAAACAGGAGGGGGGAAAAAACTAAAACAAAACAATAGATAACTATTACAAGACCTACCATTCAAATTTTTAAAGAAAATACATGCCACCAGTATTTTCAATGACACTGTTAAATTGATATATCCAATTACTCTTAATAGGCCTCATTTCAGCAAGTATATGTGCACACTTTCTTTCCTCAGGTAAACCACATACGCCCTTGGTCCTAAACAGTTAAGACAAACATCTATATTCTGTGCCTTGAAAAAAGGAAAGCTGTGCAGCATCTCTTGTAAGGAAAAAAAGACATGTAGAGAAGCAAGAAAAATCAATCTTCTTCTATCTACAGTGGGCCCCATGGGGGGAAAAAGCTAATAACATTCACAAGCAAGTACAAACTGGTCTTTAATTGGAGCAATGGCCAAAAAAACCCCACCAGTATAAAATTACTTAATTTGCATCTCTGTCCATAATTATGTTAGGAGATACAATCCTTCTTTTGAAATGCCAAATATGAGCTATGAAAATTAACTAGCCACTTAATCTGCTATGACAGTAGCTGTATACCTGTTATCCATTTTGGAAGTCTCCTCCCCTGCCCCATCTTCAATCCACATTTGTGTGAAACCACTCTCTCTCAGAAGTGGCCTCTCCTGAAAAGCTCACTGATTCTTTTAACATGACAATAAAGCATAGAAATAAACCTTTCAAATAACAGTACCTGTTAAAGTAAAACAGAACATCTGAGTAGATGAATCAATAACTGCTGCAATGATGAATTTAAAAGGACAAGCTCCAGATATACATTTTCCTTAACCTTTCAAAAATCTCAGCAGCATGAAATTAAAAGTAACAGTAAAGTATAGCTTGTGTTTGACATGCATTTCCTGACTGCATGTTCACTGGACACAAATTAATACAGGGACTTATCTACGGCAGTGCTGTGTGTCCCCAGGCCCAACTCTGAAGTGCAGAACTAAGGTGCAAAATGGAATCAACAAATTCAAACTAGGCTTCCCAGCTCCCAAATACAAAGCATGCACTTAGGAATGAATTTCAGAAAAGTCTGTATGCTTAGCGGGGAGAGATATCAAACCCAACAGATAGGAAATGCCAAAGAAAAATATATTTCTCAGAGCCCTTCTGTCAAGATTAAACACAAACTTGTAGTAAGTGTATGGGCAGGGGAACCACAGTACCACCTCTCCTGGACTCTGGTATTTAGTTATCCTTTCACATATAAATAACTGGAACACATTTTTCTTTGAAAATAAGGCAGGAAAATGAAAAGAGGATACCCTGTTGTACAACACCATGAACACCTGCCCCAGAAGTCTTTCACCAAGTTAAGGCAAATTTAAGCAGTTATGCACTTTGAGATGACTCTTAGCAACAGACTAGAGTGAAGACTAAAACCTGGCAGTGAAACCAAACCACTCTGTAGAAATGAACAGGAGAAACATGGCGCTAGAGGTGGTGAAGGAGCAAGGTTATAAAGTTCAATGGTGAGGTCCACCTCAAAAACAAGACTGGCTTTTTCAAGGACAACTTATGCAAACATATTTTTAGATCTGTTGCTACTAAATGCTTGTCCAATGTATGTCAAGTTTCAAGACCATCCACTGGAGAAGTCATGGATAGAAGAAGAACAGTATGAGATGAACACATCCATAAAGTACAACAAAATAGCAGTAGTTTTCTGGTTCCTTGGCTTCCATTCAAGAAAGAAAGGAAGGAAATACAAACAACAGAAATGAGTACATTTTGTTCTTTATATATGTATATATGTTCTGATTTCATTGTACATTATATTTTAAGGAAATAATTCCTTAGTAAGGGATTTCTGTTGCCTTATAATGGTTCTAATAAAGAATGAAACTGAAAAAAGTAAGCATCAACAAATAATAAATTGAATGTTACTGTGTAGCTTTGAGCCATTCCCATCTGTCCTGTCAGCAGATCCCAGGAAGAAGAGATTGGCACCTTCCTCTCCACATCTCCTTCTCAGGTGGAGAGCAATGAGGTCACCCCTCAGCCTCCTTCTCTCCAAACTAGACAAGGCCAAAGTCCTCAGTTGCCCCTCTCAGGACATGCCTTCCAGCCCTGGTACCAGCTTTGTTGCCCTCCTCTGGATGCATACAAGGACTTTCACATCCTTCTTAAATTGTGGGGCCCAGAACTGCACACAGCACTCCAGGTGAGGCTGCACCAGCACTGAATACAGCAGAACGATCACCATTCTGAGCAGCTGGTGGTTCTGTGTTTGATTTCAGGATGTGATTTGCCCTCTCGACTGCTTTGGCACCCTGCTGATTCCTATCCAGCCTGATGCTGACCATCACCCCAGATCCTTTTCTGCAGGACTGCTCTCCAGCTGCTCCTCTGTCAGTTTATATTTATGCACAGCATTATGCAGAATCCAACATTTTTTACTTGTTAAATTTCATCCCACTGAACATTGCCCAATGCTCTAACCTATCTAGATACCTATGCAAGGCCTCTTATCCCTCAAAAGAGTCACCTGCACCTCCCAATTTGGTATCACCAGCAAACTTGCACTAATGGTGCATTCACCTGCTGCATCCAGAGCACTGATAAATGTATTGAACAGAGCTGGCTCTAAAACTGAACCCTGAGGAACACCAGAGATGACCAGACACCAGCCAGATGTGGCCCCATTCACTAAAACCCTTTGAGCCCTGACCTTCAGCCAATTCTCCCAGCACACCATGAACCCGCTCATCCCACAGCTGCCCCTGGCATTCCCTGACCCTGGCTCATCTCTCGCCACACCTGGGGCTGCTGATGACCCTGTTGCCAGTACCCAGCTCTGCCCACCCCGTGCCAGCCCCTTTAGGGCTGCTCCCCTTGGAGAGGTCATCCCCAGTCCCTGGCTTTCCATGCTCTGGGAGCCAGCCCGTGCTGAGACTGGCAGCACAAGACTGTGCTTTAAGGTCTATAATAACATCTTCATTTATTCCTGATGTATAAGTAATGTCCTCAGTCTAGCTAGAAAAAGCACAAAGTAAAATTTCAACACCAAAACCAAATAAAGATCACCCAAACCACACAAAACAACAAAGCATATAAAACCTACCAGAACAGAACAAAAGCAGCAACAGAGAAACACTGCACAGAACATGAGAAAAGGTAGAAAAAACAGCAGTTAGCACATATTAGTCACTGTTTAATATATTACTATCAGATAACTTTATGACTGTGTTATTTAAACACATATAGAAATTTAGCATTAAGCTTAACTGTGTTCATATATTTCCTCTGCCATCTTATAACTAAATACAACTCTTAAAAAAAAAAAAAAAACAAAGAACAAAACAAAACAAAAAAAAAAAATACCCCCACACACACTGAGCAACAGTATCCTGAAAAAGAAGCTGAAGGCAAGAACACATTTTGGAACAAACACCTGAAGTTATTCTGTTACTGCAAGTAGCCACTGTGATTCCTCACAACTAAATCAAATGTACAGCCCCTTTAGAGGAAGCCATTTCTATACCACAGATGTTTAAACTGTAGAAAAGTCAATGCTGGTTACTGGTTAACCCAAAGCAATTAAGTTAAAGACATGACTGAATGTAAGAAATACTTACAAAACTGATGAGCCTAAAAATCCATTCTCTGATATAACTTCAGTTTGCAAATATAAACCAAAATTAAATTACCATGGGTCACAGTGTGATTCACACTGTCATCTAATTTTAAACATCTGGATTTAATACCAGAAAATGGATATCACAAAAAATTTTTAGAAAGTCTTAGTCAGGTTTTCTTGTGGATTTATGCTGACATTGCCATCATCTGTAATGTGCTAGCTCCTATCACAAGGATATGGCTGGTCGTCTTGTAGATGAATGGCTACAAATAGAACTATATTGACCTAAACCTTGCATTGGTATTTCCTAAACAGTTAATGCAAAGTCATCTTCAACCTTCATTGCTATTACAGACCAAAATATTAAAAGCCACAACTTCACATGCACCGAAAAACAGAAAAAAAATTTAGACCAGAGTAATTAAAGAAGAAATTAAGTAAAATCAGCAACCATCACCTAAATCATGAGACACAACAGTATTTGTTCTCTGGCTGTCATCATTAGTAGGTTCCTAGAAAGACAATCATCAAAACCCAAAGGCCATTACCAATGAAACAGCAAAAGATCAGCAGTTTTGAAAATAGACTATGTATTGTTTGGATTAAATTTGCATCTCTCAGTATGGGACACCTTTCCTCTTTTTAGAGCACTGTCTTCTCAAATGCACAGAAGAACTACATAAACACTAGCTGTAAAAACAAATGAGCCACAGGAATCCTTGTGTCTCCACCACACTTGTGAGTTATGACTGCCTTCTTGTGGTTTCACAGACTTCACTCTTACCACTTCTAAGGCTGATCTCAACTGAGGTCTTATTCTATTCACCAGAAGTTTTTACCAATCTGTAAAAGAATCCAGATGAAATAAACTTCACTTCTCCATGCAACAGGAGGAATTAAATACACTGACACTAACTTGAAGATATTAAAGTTATATATTGAATCTCAAAGCGTATTTGGGCCAAATTTTGAACACGTATTTAGAGATTAAGTAATCCAGTTAAAGTGAACAGAAACTAGTCTAATAGCATTAATATGGGAAGCAAAAGATAGCTTGTCAACTACTTGTTTGTAAGCTCTATTTCAAAATCCCCACCCTTTCAAAATGCTAATGCACCTTTTCTGTCATGTCATAAAGTAGATTTGCTATACATATGGAATAATGAGATAATAAAAGTATATGCTGGCTCAAGGATGTGACAGAAGAGTAGCCTTGGGAACTTAACACCAAAAAGAACAAAATGTATTCTAGAAATGTAATGCTTACTTACGCAAAATACAATATAAATGTAGACATATACGACCTACTTTGTATTTGAAAAAAAATACAACAGGTTCACAATATACTGTAGGATTCAATGTTTCAGAAATGTTTGCATGCTGTTTTGAATGTTGATTTGATTTTATAACTGAAAAGTATAGCCCATATTACTATTCTGTATAATTATAAGATTACTGGTTAGTTGGGTGACTCCCAACAGCATGGGATGTGATCTGTTTATCACAGGTTGCATTTGCCTTCACTGCCTACCAACAGATCATTCCAGAATCAGCTACAAACTCCCTAGTAAGTCATGTGAACCACAGAAACACATCTATTGAGCAAAAAAACGGGTTGTGATGGGCTTGATACCTGCATTACACATATTCCAACTTTCCCTTTTCCTTCAGACAATTCTAGTCTGGTCCCACGGACACAATGCCTATTATTTGCTAAAGCACATTAGATCCCCCTGGATTATCTCTCCCAGTTATGTTAACCCAGAAGTCCATTGCATGAACTCTCAGACTGGTCTATGATGTGAAAGAAAAGGTGATCATGATACTTAAGAGACTCACTCCCAAAGCAAACTGTGATCCACATTAAAACACTAATGTGTAGATGCACCTCAGACATTTCTAACATCTCCCAAACACACAAGAGTACCAATTCAGTGCTTCCTATTAGAGTAAATTTTCCTCAAAAGCCACGCTGTTTCAGGGCCAGTCAGGGCAGTGTTTCTTTCTGGACTTGCAAAATGCTTAAGGTTCTGCTGTCTTACATCCTTAAGAAACTAACCACACATACACACACAAAAGACTATCAATGACACACTTTTACATCATCTAAAATGTCCATTATAAATAGTCTAACCATAAACTACACAAACATGGGATATTCCATGCATGTTGCATTGTCATGGAGTAATTTCTGATTACAAAAACTGCTAAATGCATTGTACTGTAGTACATACTGGCCATATGTGGTTTACTGCATTTTCTCATATTCTGTTCTGGACCAGAGACACATCATTATATACCACACCTGTAAATTTGGCAAGAGTATGGATACACACCTGTTCTTCAAACTTAGGAGCTCTTCAGTAGCCATGTTACTATGACTCAGAGTCAGGTACCATCAAATTATATGCTCACACTCTTGGGCTTAACATACTACTTATTTCCAATATAATCGCATGAAATTCACAAGATAAATTTCAGGAATGCACTTCCTTTGTCTTTGGCATGTGTTACTTGTAATCATATAGATTATACATACATAATGATACAAGATACTAAGTATTTCAAGCCATAGTAGCAGCCATATCCACCACAAGCTGATGGATACATATATTTTCATTTCCCTTTTAAAGGGAAAAAAAACAAATGAAAATATAAATTCCATGCAGCACCTTTCTCAACAGAAAATATTTGCAACAAATATATCCTTATTCCTATTGTCTTGATGTATTACTATAAATTTTTTCCTCATTGAAGGCAATAAGCTCAATAAACATCATTGCCAACATGAATACTGTATTTCACTATATTTTAACATTTTTAAAGCATGTAGTCAAGTATAATCTCAACAATAAAACCTAGCAAAAATAACAATCCTACAGCTTAAATATGCAGTCAAAATTTGACCACAATTATTCCTTGGTAACTCCAGAGACCTATTAATATTTGTAACATTTTCTATGCAAAAATCATATTTTGGAGGAATTATTCAAGTGCAGAGAAAAGCTCTCAAAAGTAAGAAGTGTAAAAATTAACACAGTCCTTGGAGGTCTTACAGTTGTGTAAACAGTCTTTGGGGATTTTTTTTTCCATTTTCCACAGAAGACTTGTCTCAATGAGTGAAGTACACCTCACCAGATCTGGGATTTCCTAGAAACATTTGTAAAACTGTTGTGGCTACTCCAGAATTAGAGATTTTTTCAAATAAAAATGACCCTTGGACTTAAAACAGATCAGCCTACCTGCAATCTGAACCAAAACCAACACAATATTATTAGAAGCCACACATACACACAAAAAAGTCTTTCACTGCAACAGTTAAAGCAGCATTTCAGAAAGAAGTCTTATTTCTCAGATATATTTTAATTATTAATTTTTCCATACATCTGCCTTCATTGTAGATATTGCAGAGAGACAAAAGATGTAATGGGTGCAGTTTAATAAGCCCACAACTTTGTTTCATCTCTAAAGCACAACTCAACAAAAATTGTATCAGGCAGGTTAACACTCTTCTCTCCATTGCTCCTATTTTCTTGGTCCTTGGCCTGTCCCTTCACAATGCAACTCTCACTTTTGCAGAAGGCCAACACGCAGGGCTGCCAAATTAAGCCTGTCATAAAGACTGGGAGATGCCAGTTGCATCTGCTCAGATACCACACATCACATCACATCCTGAGTCATGCAAGTGGAGGAAGTCATGATGCCCTTCTCCAGATCAGTCAGTGCTGCCGTCTTTCCCCAGCTCCCAGACCTGTAAACCCTGTTGGCATTTGTGTGAAGACCACATTTTTATTCCTATCCTATTTTAAGGAATGGTAATAGCCCCCACAACAGCAGAAGCTGAGATGACATTGTGTTGACAATGGATGAAAAACAGGCATCAAGTGAAGCAGCACATTGAAGGGTGGGTGATTCTTTCCCCTTCCACTTGAAATTTAGCACACCTGCTAACCTGATCCCAGCTGGGACCCTTCAGCCCTGCAACGCTGACAGTATATTCCTGAGAGAAACAGCCTTTTAATGCAGGCTGCAATAGATTCTTCCAGTTTTCTTAGGGGCTTTTTCCAGTTTAAGAACTGTATGCTACAAGAACATGGGACAATTTCTGCAGCATTCTAGACCATCTTGCAAGCAACCTAAGACTGTGAAATGACAGACGAGAGAGAGAAGAAATCAACATTAAATTCTATTGAGAACAATATACTAAAACTACTCATACAATTGAAGATACAGGGGTACTAACTCGATCTTTCTACAGTGACAATCTTCAGTGGAAGATTTATGTTGCTTCATCACATTGGCATAAAATTTCCCACAAACATAAAAGCACTTCCTATGCCAGGTTTTTAGAATACAGTCTTACAACTAACTAATGAAGACCTACCATAAGAGGAAAATAAATCTCTCTTCAAGGCAGGACTGAAGCATTTGTCATTAACACATCTGGTTACCAGAGGTATAGCTGTTACGCAGAACAATCATTTGCTGACAGGTCCATCATGTTTCAGACCTTTCTGGCACCAGGTGAAAGAGTTAAAAATTAAATCAGCTTAATTTGCATTGAAGTTATTGAAAGGCTTGTAACATGAGAGATGTCAAAGCACAGCCTAAGTCCCTACCCAAGCCACAGCATTTTAAAGCTTCCAGTTAACATAAACAATTGGATATGGAATTTCACAGAATTCCACTGCAAGGATCACACCAGTTCTGAAGCTTTTATATCTTTAATCTAAGTCAACAGCCACAAAATAAAACCATTGTAATATATATCCTTAAGCTCATAAAATGTGGACAACTGCAGTTAATACCAGTTGTCAATAACTTGTACTATGAGCAGGCATTTTATATTACGATTCTGTTTCTCTTACTTAAATCATCTTTTTTTGCAGAACTGACAAATATTTCAGTTGTTCCCTCTTTGGAAAGTCTCTGATACTGGTGGTATGCTCCAGGAATTCTATCCCAATTACAAAGTTTCCTTCCATTTTACTAGCCTTCTCACCTGTGTAAAGCAATTAAGAAAGAAAGACAGTGAAGGGGTTAGATTGATAATATTCAAGTTTCTCTTTCATTGGACTGAGGAGCTCTGCTCGATTTACTTTCTCAGTGGGAAGTTCATGGGTGAGATTAAGTTAACTGAGGCTCGATCTATACCAGATGGATCTAGTAGGTATGACTAAGCATCTTGGAGGCATAAAAATTTGACATCTGCTCCTATTATTAAGGGAATAAGCCATGCCTGTTGATGAAACTTACAGGGATACTTTGAAATCCTTGAGGGCACCTGGATACATGGAGTAACAACCAGAAACTGGGCAGTATCTCATGTTTTAAAAAAACATCTGTCTGCCCTCTTTAGTGGTACTTAGCTCTGGTTACATTAAATTGCTTCTACCTTCCCTTGTCATCTGAAAGAATCTCTTCTAAAAATATTTAAAGGTGCTTTACATCTAGTATATAACTGGCAATTCAGTTTTACTTTGTCCTAATATCATAGTATTATTTACTACCACTCTGAATTGTAAAGAAAGATGTCACGATACAATAGGATGGTATTTAACAAATTATTCAAGTTAATAATCTTTAAACAGCATACTGAGAACTTTCTTGTTTTTATCTATAAATTCTAAACAGATATTTCTAGTATATTTTCACTAGCCTAAGCTTATTTCCATTGAAACCATTGGATACATTATTACCAAGAGTAGGGATATCAGACTCAGGCCAGAAACAAAAGCTCCAGAAAAATCCTGTCTTAAACTATTAATTATATAAATGGAAGAATCAATGACTATCAGTCAGAAGTCTGAAAGATCTCCAGCTAAAGAAAACAACATGAGTTTACCAAGTCATGTTTTCTATTCCAAAACAAAGGCAGCCAGCATATCCTTTAGGAAAGTAAAAATGTTCATTCTTTTCCACAATTTGGAAAACAGCTGAGGTTAAGTTTAACTTTCAAGTTTAGTTCACATGCTGCTCTTTTTTTTCTACATAAGGACAGTTTTAAACACAGGAAGAAGACTTGAAATAATTATTGTTTGCTGTTGCACATTGATTGCCACTGAAATTGAAACTGAAAATTTCGGCAATTTAGGTGTCCAGTGCTCAAACACGTGTGTGAATCTATGAATAAACTAAACCTTTGACAAGATGAACTAATATGCTGCATGTGCAGCATGTACGCATTCCTACTCCACTTGGTCTGTGAGGATCCACTGCACAGAAAACCCATGAAACTTACCAAAAGCCTACTGTCTTTCACATTGTTTATTCAACTTTTCAACTCAAAGAAAATATCCAACAATAAGCTCCCAGCTGCAAAAATCTACATCTTCTTTCCTTATTTATTCTGACAAACATGTCCCATAGCTGCTACTAAGTACTATATGAAGTGACACATTCTTCATTAATTGGATTATTTTTACCTCTTTGTGTCAGTTTGTCTAATCCCAAATGTTTCTTCCACCTACTGCATATCCAGACTGACCAATGTTTGGCTAATTCTTGATCTCAGTTCACAGTTGCACAGAAAGAAATCTCAAAACAGAAGAAAGCCTCAAGCTCTTTTAGTTCCAGTTCCCTTCCCAAAATTGTTAGGTACAAATTAAATGTCAACATATTATACACTCTTTGTAACTAATTAAAATGGGGGCAGATAATGATGTGATTCATTATTGTCTAGTTGTAGTTACACAGTAACATGATTTTATTGCTGTCAAAAGAGCTACAACCATCACCTAATCAAAAAAGAAAAGAAAAAAGCCATACTGTTGAAATAATTTCTATATAGGGATACAAATTCTGGGGAAGAAAATGACAAATAGTCGCTGTATTAGTGATCATCATAATAATACATTGTTATCACCCCTTCCTCACTATCTGCTGTTTCACATATCTGTTCAGCCATGTGCTAAATTCAAAGGAAACCCGAAGTCTCACAGCACTAAGGTCAAGAAATGAATTTGTAGTGTCTAGGTCCAAAAATGCCCTGAGGCCTGACTGGAATGTTCCAGTCATTAGCAGTTAAAAAGCATGATCAGTTAAATACAAATGATGTATTGCCCTATGCTCATGGCCTAAATCACTAGCTGAGAAATCACATTTATGTACATAAACTGAGATTGCTTTTCTTTTTTTTTTAAATATAAATTACTGTGAAGATAACTTCCCTAAAGAGTAATCCATTAAAAAAATAAAAACAGAACTATGCTTCTAAATTCTCATAAGAATGGCAAGGAAGGTTGAACTATGTTTGCATTAGACTAAATGAGTACATTATTCTCCTCCAATCTTCACCATCAGCCTCAATTTCTGACTGTCTGGACAGAAGATATTTGCTCCAAAGCAATCCTATTTCCCTCATATTATCTTATTACAGGATCCATGACAGCTAGATTGCAGCCCTCACAGGCAGAAAAAACAGGCTTCACTACCTTGGCCAGGTTTGCAGTTTCAGCTGTGACCACTTGAGGAATTACAGTGGCAGCACTTTGTCTAAGTTCTGACGTGAAAGACAATGTCAGCTAGAACTTTGTGTGAATTTTCATAGAGGCTTCTCCTGTAAGTGACCTCTTCAATGAAGATAAAAGGGTTTTCAAAATATTTTTACTATGTTACAAACAAGAAAAATTAAAAATTTTAAACCAAGTAAAACTTCAAGCAGCTGAGAAAGAACAGAAATAAAAGATATTCACAAGAAACAGTTACAAACAACTCTTCCTACAAACCCATTACATCTGTTCTCTGTTTCCATAATTCCTTAGTTTCAATTAGTTGTGTCACAGAAAATTTTACAGTGCCCTCTACTTCCACATAATTTCTCCTTCCGGCATTTTGAGCCTGCTAGAGTTCACCTATCTCCATCTTTCTCTATTCTGAGACTGTCTCTTTTCTTGCCTTTCCTACAAGTTGTGAAGACGTGCTCCTCAGGAATCTCAGCTGCTTACCACAGGAGTCATGTCCTTTGCAAGCTTGAGACAAGTCTCTTCTTTTTTAAAGGAATGTAATTATGTATGTATGTATTACATATGTACATAAATTTGATGTCATAAGTCTTTGACAGTCTAGAGAGACACATTGGTGAAAATGTTCACTGAAGACAACAGAAATTCGATTAAAACTCTGGACTGGGGTTGTTCCCCAAATCTGGAAGTATCTGATATTCCTTTCAGTAGATGGAAAGAATGCGTGATTCTTTTTAATCAGAGATGAAAGGAACAGCACTCTACTTTCAAGTTTAAAGGGTCCACTTACCTTTCAACACCCCCAGTTCTCCATCTCTGTGTCCTGTGACCTCTTGGTCATTAAAAGACTGAAAAACAGATACAACTGGAGTTGGGACACCAAGTTCACAGCACTCTGTTGATAAAGGCTGCATGGACCTAGTGTTCATACATGGACTTGATCCAGCTGAAATCAACAGAGGGCTTTTTATGGACTTCAAAGGTTTTTGAGTTATAAGGCGTTATAAGGCTCAGCTGTGCGAAAGAGCAAAAAATGAAGATTCTTGGTGTAAACTCCTAGGCAAGTGCTTTTTTAGTGCAAGGTTTACATTTGCTAGGCACCAACAATATTAATACAGATGTGTCTGTCTTCTGCAGGATGTTCCTGATACATGGTCATTAACCCTATTTTCAGTCTTTAAAAATATGGATACTAAATTACAGCACTTTCTTTTTCTGTTTACGAAAGTTGGCTATGCACTCAAATCCAGCTAGTCAGAGAGAGCAAAAATTCACATAGGATGGCCAGTGGAGATGCAGGCCGGCTTGTGAATAATAATCTCTATTTGTAGACACACGAATTCAGCACTCAGTCTTAAGAAGTTGTCCTTTACAAAATGGCAAATGATGAGCATCTGGAAGATCAGTCTGCTTTTCAAGCTGTCTCAGAAATGTAATGTTTTGGGGTTTTTTTCCCTCATACAACACTTACTAAATCAAATACATTTAAATAAAGTTCAGAGCACTACTTAATCACAGCAACAACCCATATTCAGACAATAAATAATGCTTTAATAATAGTTTTAATATGAACACTACCCATCTGAAAAACATTTTGCTCTGTATTAAGTGGCTATATCTTCCAATGGAAAAAGATTTAAATTTTAGAACTGATGGCGTTCTTCTTTCAGAAGTTTTCTAATGCTTTTCAAAAGCAGTATCTCCTCCCCCTCACCAACATGACTGTGACATTAAAACTGTTCTTTGCCAATCTTTTCTATACATAAAATGTCTGTCTCAAAACCTATTAGTAACATTCCTGTTGTGTTTATTGCACCTGGTATTCAGCACATTTACCAAATTAACAGCAATTTTAATCAAACACAAGCATAAAGAAATTTTTTTCTGAATATGTAAGAATACACAAGTAAATGTGAGAAAAATATCTTGGCAACTCCTACTGCTCAGTACAACTGTTCACCATTCACTTACATTTTCATACAGTTCATTTGATTTGCATTTAAACTTACACTTGAGATGCAGACAAGTATTTAATTTAGGAAAGCAATGAGCAAGTTTAAGGTCCCAAGTCTAGGTCATCAAAACTACTAGAAAACAATGACCTGGCTGTGTAAAGCCCTGCACTCATACCAACTATGGAAGCATTCACTGAGGCCAATGAGATTAGGGTCTGGCTATGAAAAAGTTACTATAACTCCCACTGAAATCAGGGAGGTTCACACCAGACCAGGTTACAACAGCAAAGACTAACTACAGCTCAGTTACACAATATAGTGAACAATGCAGCTGTTCTCACTAGATGCAACCATTGTTTCTCAAAACAAACCTTTCATTTTCACAGTTTTTACCTAAGATTCTGTTAGATCTGTGCACCTTTTGTTCACGACTGCAGATCTCAATAATGAGCACACCAAATGCCAGAATAATTATCCAGATCATATGTCATATAAACATTAAAAACAGGACAATGATTGGGACTTTTAATGAGTTTTGAGAAAAACAAAGTAATGACAAATGCTACAATTTGTCTATGGAAATAAATTAACAGCCGTGTGCTTTATAAGACATATGAAAGCCAGAATTATTTAACACAGGGGCTATTTTTGGAAAGGAGATGAGTACTGAAATGACAACAAAAGCAGATGGCACATATCTTCACATTTAGAAAAGGTTGTGAACATGTCCCAAGAGATCTAAGCAAACTCAGTGCTTGGGCAGCCTGTCCATTGGAACTGAAACATTCTGGAAATAACACACTATGTATCTATTGCATCTCATTACAAAAGTACAAAATACTTTTCCAAAAGATTTAATGAAAAACAATTCACAGTTTCAGAATTATTTAAGACAGTTACAATAAATGGTTTCTTCATTACTTCCAGCTTCTCTACAGCAGAGCACAGAGAGACACATGCACCCTAGACTTTTGGCCTGGCCACCACTTTCCCAGCTGGGACCCACTGCAGATTATTGCAGGTGCAGTCACTTTAGAGTCACAGGCAATTTGAAGGCAGATGTGCTGGCATTTAGACAACTAGCTTCCTGACTTGTAGGTGAAATCTGGTATTGCTTATCTAGAGGTAATCACTTGCACATTATTTGGTTGCAGATATAAAATCTGAGAACCTTTTATTACTTACTTAAAAGAATTGCCTGTTTTTCTTCAAAAACTTCAGTTGTCCTGACAGGCAACAATCCTTCTACAACAGTAAAAACAACCTCCTACCACCCTATAGTTATCAGTCATTCAATATAACAAACTTTTAAGGCCTTACTCTTCCCTTTTACAGCTACTAAACATTATGCAACATATGGCTCTATTAGCTTAAAACAATATTTTTCCATACTTTCAAAAACAATTTTGAGTTAGCCTTGGCTCATCTAGCTTAGTACTAATTCCTAAGTACTAAATCATAGTATATTACTATTAGATTTACACTAAATCACATTTACAAGAGGAAATTTCTCTCTAATTTCCTTCCATATATCACAAAACTGGCTTAGCACTTGAGGGATGTCTATGTTGTATCAAAAATTTTAACTACAATTCATCCACTTATCAAATAAGTCAACATGAACACAGAACCCCAATGTGACCAAGGTCATCCATGGTGTTGTCTGTATGTTTCTAAACAGTGCCCATTTTAACGAGTTTAAACAATCTCTCATGAGCCTGTTCAAGCAGCAATCACAATTCTGGATCACACAACATGTATACATCTCCGTGTACCTGGACTTCCCCCTGAAGGATAAAGAAATGAATTTGCTAAGATTCAATTTACTACTGAAGATTACCCCCTCAAAAAAATTTAAAACTATAGTGAAATGTAAAAAAGTTTTCATTTGATTTAGCATTAGCATTTTGGTTTTAATGCACTGACGATCATAAATGATCATATATGAACTCATGTAAAAAATCTAAACCATGAAAATGAATTTAGAAGTGAGTAACAATATTTAGCAGGCATTATACCTTTAAAATGTAGCCCATCGTGTTCTCTGTTCTAGTCACTCCTCCACACCTGGAGTGCTAGGTCCAGTATTGGGCTCCCCATCATGTGGAGAGACATGGAATTAGGGAAGGGAGTCCAGAAAAGGGACAGTAGTATCTCTCACATGAGAAGAGGCTAAGAGAACTGGGAATGTTTAGTCTGGAATAGAAAAGCCTCAAAGGCTTCTCATCAGTGTTTGTAAGTACCTGATGGGAGAGAGTAAAGAAGATGAAGCCAGACTCTTCTCAGTGAAGCCCAGCAACAGGAAAAGAGGCGATGGCCAAATCTGAAACATGGGAAGCTTCATCTGAACACGAGAAAACACCTTTTTTATTACTGTGAGGGTGGTTAAACACTAGAACAGGTTGCCAGGAGGTGCTGTTCAGCCTCAGCTACTGCCACTCTGTGAGCATATGGCTGTGACCTCTCCAGTGACTCCACATCACAAACACAGGCAATTTTAGTGGCAACCACACCAAATTCTTAGGGCATGGTCTACCACCCTCTCAGCTTTTGACCCAGTAAATAAGACTGATCACTCCTCTGTCTTAACTAAATTATCAAGTTGCACATATTAAGCAGGAAGACACTTGAGAGATCTATAACAGATGCCAACTAAGACAAAGATCAACAAGTTCACAGGTCAAAGTAAACAGTTTGCTCTCCATAACATTTTTATGCTGTACCTTTAGCCTAAGTAGTTACATTGATGTTCAAGCTCTTATTCACAAAGAAAATTTTAATCATGCCAGTTTTAAAACATGGCTCAGATGGCTGGCAGTAGAGATTAAAATCCAAACTGTTTTTTCACTCAACTTGAAAACAACACAGTAAAGGTCACTGCTGTGCCTGCTCCCCCAAAACAAAAGGAGTTCATCCACAACTAATATCACAAATGGGAAAGGCTACACCCCCAGAGAGCAATGCAAGGAATTTAGTCTCACTCCACTAAAACAGGCAGGTTATGCAGAAAAGCCCTAGCAAAGCTAATCTGAGCATTCAGGCCTCTTGTCCAGGCAGCTGTATGAAGTCCTTGTTTATATCCACACCCTTTTCAAGAAAACAAAAACTTGTGCAGTAACTGACCTCATCTTCATGAGGGCTTTACCTACTGCACTAAATGACTATAAAACTAGATTCGCAAATAAACTTTGAATACATCAAATTAGAATTTGTACCTTTCTCCTGAATATCAACTAAAATACTGAGGCAGAAACTGCCTTAATAAGTAAATGTTGAAGGAAAGAATATATCCAGTAACATCACTGTACCACTTCTGTCCCTAAAACAGTATGCCTTTTTCCACACAGGACTCACAGTCTTAGTGTTTCTTATGCAGCCAGACACCTTAGTCCTTCCTCTCCATTCCAAACTAGAAGAGGAATTGCCCTTCCCATCTTATAAGGGCACCATATTAATGCCCAGGCATGCTCTTTTAGATAACAGCCAAATGCACACAACACTGATTATGATATAGGACTGTAAGGCTCAAATCTACACCTTCTCCTCCTAAGCAGGCCATTTGATGGTCATGCTCTTGCTTACTAGAAGAACATCCTTGCTATTCTCCCCTGTTCAGCTGTTTTAGAGTGAATTTTGTCAGGAAAAAAGCACAGCACTAGGAACTCTACTCTGCTTTATCAAGGCAGTGACCCAAGAGCATGAACAGGTTCCAGTAAATGCTCCAATTACTCCCTCATATGTGTTTTGCAACAGTCATTGTAAAAACCCTAGTGTCAACACCCAAAATGGCTTAAAATAAGTACTCTGAACACAAGGCTAGAGAGGTGAGTTCTCCTTACCCTCTTTCTGGTCACAGGCCAATGAATGCTTCATTCGGTGCTGTCCAGTGGCCTAAGTTACACAGTTGGGATAAATGCTTTCTCTCATCTGCAAAATTTCAGAGCAAGCTAAAGCCCACCATTGAACACATTCCAGTAAGATAGAAAAGATATGTTGGAGTCCCTTCATTTAGAGAATAAACATAGTTCTCTACTGTGTATGAGTAACTATTAAGTTGGTATAGAAAAGAAGAATCCACTATGACCCTTTCTGCTTACATTTTTTTGTTTGATTGCTTAGGATGAAAGGACTTTGTGCTAGCATGCTCTCCGTGAAAGTTCATGGCCTGTAGATAGACCATAGATATAAAACATACATATTTCATTGGGTGTAAGACCCATGTGGTGCATAACTCTCACAATGATCTCACGTATCCTTTGGTGTAACCTCTACACGGAACTTCCCAACACCACCAGAACTGGAAAACTCCCCTGGCCACAGGGATTTTACAGAAATAAGCAGGCATCTGCGCCCCTTCAACAAGCATTCTGAAGACCAAAGATTTTTGATTTAGGTGACCGATTCTTCTTCTAGACCACATCAATAGTCTACATGGAAAAAAAAAAGTGTATTATTTGACCCACGCTTCAGTTAAAATAATTTCCTACTGACAATGTACCTTTAAAATAGGCTTAGAAATGTTTCCCAAGTGTAAATTAACAAATAGGTTTTTTAAAAAGAATACCTCTCTTGAACCTTTCAAAAATAAGGACAGTAAAGAAAAATGGGTGAAAACTCTCTGTGAGGGGAGAAAATGAATTAAAATCTCTTGTGAACATTTGCAAGTTGGAAAAATATTAGTTGCCATTCAAACAAGATCCAGAAGGTATAGAATTAACCCAGACCTTCTATTCATACTACCTCATTCTCTTTAAAAAGCTGTTAGTAATGTGATTTTTAGTACCATAAAGTATGGGAAATTAAGTCTCTCTGAAGTTTTGGGGACATTGTCTCTTGCAAAGCATCCAGCTGCTGTCTCCCTAACCCCCACCACTCAGGCTGTATCTAAAACAAGGCTGAGAAATGAGTAGGTCAGTCTTTTTTCAGTTCTTGCCTAACTGGGAGACACAAGAGTTCCTTCCTGCTCTGATTGGGAAGAGCTAGTGTTTAGTTTGCTTCAAAGGTTGAATCAGATTACAAGATAAGTGGGCATCTGAAATGAAAAGAACTCCAGAAATTGCTACCAGTTGAGATGAAAAAGGGAGGGGAATGGCTAAAAGGAGGCAGCAGAGAAAGGAATGGAAGGAACATCATATCCTTTAGCCCACATGGAATAATCTGGCCCAAACCTTCACCTCCTACAGTCCACTGTGTCTTATCTGTCTCCTGTGAGAACACTGGATGCTTGATGTACTTTAAAACTCTCCTCCTTTTCCTCATTATAAGACAATGGAGACCTTAACTTTTATAAACGAGAGCACTTTATCTTCCAAGCATTACAGTCGTTTCATATCTAGCAGAAGTTAAATCCCTAGTAATTTAGATAAATTACCACGTGCTTTAGCAGGTTGGGGTTAAAACTCTGAGATATTCAACTGATTACAAAAAACCAGCCAGTTATCAAGTCCTAACTGAGTAATTCCCTGCTTATTTCACTCTAGCTAATTAAAATGTAATCACGATTGTTTGGCAGTGTGCATTCTGTCAGCAGTTTTAAGTTGAAAAAGAAATCTTGCCAAGAAAACACACAAAAAAGAAAAAAAAAAGCCTTTCACTATGAATTGTCTTGATCTAAACTGCCTCTTTAGCCACTGAAACTGTAAAACAAGTAAGTTACAACCGCCTGACAATGCAATAAAAAATACTAACCCCTCTCCGGGATAATGAACTATTTTAATGGGTATCCTCCTTTCAGGCCATCCCGTGATGCACGGACCACGCCGACAGCGAGCACTCCACCGCCCCCGGCCGAGCACCGCGGGGCAGCGGCCAGGTCAGGGCAGGGCACCCCTTCTCCAGCCGCCTCGGGTCGCAATCCGGTCTCTCCAACCCAAACCCTGTTGCAGGCACCCAGCCAACTTCCTGCTGCCCTTACAGCGCATACACTCAGCTCTCCTTTAACGCTGACTTTTTTCTTTTTTTTTTTAATCGGGTTATCCTTAAATACCTCTGAAACCTGCCTTTTGTGCCAACACCTCTGCCCCGAATGCAACTCCACCCAAAGCATTTGCCCGGGCGTTCCCGGTTTCTCACCGCCCGGCAAGCCTGGGGTGAGCGAGCGGCGCGTTCCCGGCGCGCAGCGGAGATGTGCCACCCCGAAGGGCCGAGTGGCTCCCTTCACACCGAGCTGGCCAGCCCTTTCCCAAGCGGCTGGGGCTCTGCGCAGGGAGGACGGCTTGCAGTTCGGAACGGTTTCCATCATTTGGATGAAGTCGATTCGGTTTAATATTTGCGCAGTGAAGAACAGGTGGGGAAAGGAAAAGGGAAAGGTGCGGTGTAACTAGAAGAGGGGAAAGGACCCGCTGCTCTAGGACTAGCTCCGCACTGCTTCCAGCTTTCATTTTAACCCCCGCAGGTCTCCCGCCACTTCAATTCCATTTCTCCCCACTTTATCCCTATTTGTCCACTCCCGGTAGCTGGAGATGTGCCTCTCTGTCCCAGGGGGAAAAAAAAAAGTGTTACCCCCACCCTCACCTTCCAGGAGGTCGGAACCAAGTATTACACGTTCACGATTATCGCTCTTAAAAAACAGGCTCAAACTTTCCCACCAGGCTGGGGAAGCGAACCACCTGCGGGCAGCCTGGCGCACCGGCGCGCAGGCAGGCGGAGCCCCGCGGGATCGCCGCCGCACCGCCCGTCGCTCGGCAGG
>VWZT01016881.1:118877-134526 GCA_013397055.1 Pachycephala philippinensis
GGCACGGCGCGCCAGGAGCCCCACGATCCTCCAGGCGGAGAGCCCGGCCGGCGCTCACAGGCACCGGCGGGGCTCGGCGCTGCCACGGGGCCGTGCCCACCTGTCCGGCGCCTCCAGGTGCCGGCCATCCCCTGGAAGCGCGGCCCCCCCAAGTTCGCCAAGAGGCGCCCCGGCCCCGGCCGTCCTTTCCGCCGCCACCCCGCGCCCCGGGGGACACCCGCTCTCCGGACGGCGGCAGCGGGGCTCCCTGCGCGGCGCCATGCCCCTACCTGGAAATGCTTGAAGAAGGCGGAGATGCGGGTGATCTGGAGGCTCAGGCACCTGGAGGTGCATCTGGCGGTGGCGAAAGCCTCGTCCTGCCTTCGGGCGGCGGCGGCGGTCCCCGGCCCGTCGGGGCTGCCGCAGGCGGCCGTCACCCAGAGGAGCAGGGCGAGGGACACGCCGGGCGCCCTCCGCACCATCGCTCTGCGGGAGAGGAGGGCAGAGGGGCGGCCGGGCGGCGCGGGGGGCTGCAGGCGCCGGGGTAAGCTCGCTCCCGCTCGGCGGGCTGGTGCCGGGCTGCGCCGGGGACGGACACCTCCGCGCCGCAGAAACTACACAAGAAAGTTCAATCATTCAACTCCCCTCCCCCCCGTCCTCCCGCCCCGGCCCACAGCCCNCACCCCCTGTCCCGAGCCACAGGCGGGCTGCGTGCGGGTGGCCGGGCGCCGGGGCCGCTGGTAACCAGTCTTTACACCCTGGTTAAGTCTCTTTTATTTCTTCTTTTAAAAATCAATTTTAAAAGAGGATGGAGAAGGCAAGAACGGAGGGAAATCACTTTTTGAAACTCGGTGTTTCTTACAGAGAAACGCTGCGGTGAGCGCTTGTCCCAAGGTGAAAGCCATACAGGCACCTCTGAAGAGTTATTTAAAAATGAAAATCTAAAAGTCATTAGTCCAAATACCTCTGTGTAATAGCTGCAAAGATTAAAACAGCACCTTGAGCTGTAAAATGGCCCCCATACGGTAAATATCAGCTTAACATCCTTTCCCCGTGTGCCGTCAGCTCCAGGGCCGGAGTGCGTGCCGCAGTATGTAGCACAGAGGTTACCTACCACATTCCTCTCCCTGTGCACGCTGCATGGACTCCTCCCGTCTCAAGTATGTGCTGCTAGAAAGAACAAGTGGATCATTCCTCACCGGAGCCTGTGGATTGAGCCTCCTAAACTTGAAAATCCCACGGTTGTATGAGCTGAAATAAGTAACTCAGGCCATTTCAGGAGTTAATACTAGATCAGTTACTACTGTAAGTAGTAGTTTAGTGTGGTTATCAAACCCTGTATTGAAAAGACTTCAGCAGTCATCTTTACTGTAACAAGTTCTAGTATAAGTTAAGTGTTCACTAGGAAGGTCATCTAAAATCTCATAAAAGCCAGCAAGATCTTCAACCATCCTGGCTGGTACTAATTTTACAATACTGTAATTCTTCTGTGAATGTTCTTACATATACAACTGTGAAATAAAAACATATTCTCCAGTGTTATTATTCTCACCAGACTATATGCATACACCTTTCGTGCACTTATACATTAGAAATTCAAGGTATAAAAAGGCTGTTACATCCCAACTAGGAAATCACTTCTTAAATTCTATCATTAGATTCTAGCTATAGGTTTACTATCTCACCACAAAAGGCACAGATTAAGAAAAAAGTCCTTGACACAAGTATTGCTAACATACAAATATAACAAAAGGCACATTTTAGTTTAGACGTTACTTTGCAGCTTATGGTCTCTCTTGTCAGCTGTCAGAAATCTTCACGTGAGAAAAGCCAGGAGGCCAGACTCAGTGCTGCCAGTGTTACCAAATGGAGGTGACAATTTGTGCCCTTGGATGCCTGAGGGAGCACAGCTGCCAAAAGGCGAGGTCACCTGCCACATCCTGGCACAGAAGTTGCCCTGCTGTTTGCATTGTTTACTGTACTCCTCTGGCTATTTTGGAAATGCCCTGGTTGATCAAGGAAGACCATCTCAGCTACACCTCCTGAAGTCTTCCTCATTTTTGCAGCTGGAATGATTACCTTTCCTCTTGTAGAGAGCAGAGGTCATAAGTGTTTCAGAAATGCTTTTCCCAGTTCTGACAGGTATCTCACCACTAGAGAACTGGTTACTTTGCCTGATCCAGCAACTCATGACAGCACATGACAGAAAAACACAGAAATAAATCCACAGTCTTAGCAATGTTATTACAAACAGTGGTGACCCCATTCAGGCCTCAGTATTAAGTTCAGAACTTCCCAGTGTCTAGCTGACAAACTTTTGAATAGTTTTTCTTAAGCCTTGACTGAAAATTTTGCAACTTTTTGCCTTGAGTCATGAAAAGAAATTGCTTTGCTTATTCATAGTGTTTGCAGGTACACTGAGTGCATTGAACTTTTACCATAGATAATAAGAACTGCCTGAAGAAATACGTAACTTTCTGTAAATCAGATGCATATCTAGAGAGGCCAGGAAATTCAGTCGGTATGTCCCCTCCGTGTTAGTGCTAATACCCTTTATGTCGTATATTATAAACCTCAGCTTTAAGTAAAAGGGTATGAATCCTGCTTCTTTTGTTTTGTAAAATTTAGCAAAGGGCATAGAGCCCTTAATAATTAAAAAGTTAGTAAATACACAGTGTCCTCGGTTGCTTTTGTTTGAAAGTTCATGGTTACAGAGATCATCAGGGTAGTCACTGAATTCCTTCTCAGTAAGAGCTGACTTGGTTAGCACACAAAAGACTGGCTGTTCACTTCCAGTAAAACTGTATTCACACAGGTCCTGTTCCCCTACGTGGAGATTATGAAACAGGCTCGGTAGCTCAAGAATTTAGTAGGTAATTAAAACTCACTACAGACTAAGTATCTGTTAGACCAAAAGAGAAGATATGCAAGTTTGTAAATACACTCATTTCAAAGATGTTAATAAATTGGCTACAGAATAAAGAAAATTGGAAATAAATTATGTATAGAGTTCAGCCAACCTGTAAATATAATTATGGGCTTTAACCAGATAAATAGACATATGGATATATTCATATGTTTTGCTCACTCTTTTTTTGTTAATAAATTACATTAAATAATCTTTTTGTAGTAGAATTAGTGCTAACAAATTCTTGTGAGTGCAGAGTATTATTTTTATGCCAAAAATATCCGCATTATTTTCCTGCCTGTGCTTCAGAGGAGTCAGACGATGTACAAACGAGGTTTTTTTGCAAACCAGGGGCTGTTTTTTCGCAGGAGACAGCGCCACATGCTGGCATTGCGATGCGAGAGACACTGGGCGTTGTGCCGTTTTAGTTCTGGTTAATGAGTTGGGTTTAATCGATTCTGAATTAAGACAGCTTCGTCTTAAGGAATTGCTTCATACTCTAAAGGGAATTGCCAACATCCGGTTGTAATTTCAGGCAAACAAATAAAGGAGATACTATTAATGTTAAAAATATTTATTGTTTTCACATAAACCACTGTATTCTAGCTTGCGGATTTAGTTTACTGTATGAAATCATCTTAATGTGCGATTTATTAGACAATTCTCTTCAGCTTTAACCATGTT
The DNA here is from genome assembly GCA_013397055.1 of Pachycephala philippinensis. Taxonomy (NCBI): domain Eukaryota; kingdom Metazoa; phylum Chordata; class Aves; order Passeriformes; genus Pachycephala; species Pachycephala philippinensis. Next base: position 122,449 of record VWZT01016881.1, read on the forward strand.
ATGTCAAAAGTGATCGTAACTCCGGGTACAACATAATCCTCCAAACCCTCTTCAGGAAGTCAGGATGCAGGCATGCCTCTCCAAAGTGCCTGTGTACTGATGGAGGCAGTATGGGGAATAAAGACAATAAGTCAGAGATCTGCCTGCAGCTGCAGGGCCGTGATCTTGTCAGGGTCATGGAGACATGGTGGGAGGGCTCCCACGGACTGAAGTGTTGCAATGGAAGAATATATGTTTTTTATGAAGGATGGGATGAGGAGGGGGAGTTGCCCATTGTGTGAGAGGGCAGTTGGAGTGTGTGGAGCTCAGTCTGGAGATGGATGAGAAGGGAGATGAGCACATAAGGGTTAGGATTAAAGGGAGGACAAGTAAAGGTGACATTATAGGGGGTGTCTGCCACAGGCCACCTGAATAGGAAAAGCAAGTGGATGAGACCCTGTACAAACAGATGGAAGCAGCCCCAGGTTCTCAGGCCCTGGTCCTCATGAGGGGCTTCAACCACCCCAACATTGGCTCGAGGGACAAGACAGCAAGGCGTAAGCAATCCAGGTGGCTGGAGTGTGTTGTTGATGATTTCCTCCTCTAAGAGGTAGAGGAGACAACAAGAACAAGTGATCTGCTGGACTTCATACCAACATGGAGGGGCTTGTTGGGATGTGAAGGTCAAGGGCAGTCTTGGTGGCAGAGACCATGAGATGGTGGAGTTCAAAATCCTGAGGGCAGGGAGGAGGGAAAAACTGAGTGCAAAACCCAAGACTTCAGCAGAGCAGACTTTGTCCTCTTCAAAGATCTGTTTGGAGGAATCCTATGAGGTAAGGTCTTGGAGGGAAGAGGGACCCAAGAAAGTCATTTATTATTTAAGGATCACCTTCTCCAAGCTCAAAAGCAGTCCATCCCAATGAACAGAAAGGAAGGCCAAAATGCCAGGAGAACTCTGTGGATGAACAAGGAGCTCCTAGCCATACTCAGACACAGAGTGGAAGCATACAGAGGGTGGAATCGAGGACCAGTAAGTGGGAAAATACAGAAACATTGAGCATCCAGGGATCAAGCTAAAGCCGAAATGGAACTGAATCTGCCCAGAGACTTCAAGAATAAGAAAGGCTTCTATAAGTACATGGGAGACAAACATAAGACTAAGGAAAATGTGGGACTATTTCCTAACGAGACAGGCAACTTGGTTAAACTGAATGTGTCTTTGCCCCAGACCTTATTATCATTACCAGCCTTCAGGAATGCCATGTCCTAAAGACCAGGGGGAAGGTTGAAGCAAGAAAGATGTAGCCCTGTCAGAAGAGGATCCGGTCAGTGAACATGTAAGTAAAATGGACGTGAGTCCATGAACCCTGATGGGATGCACCCACAAGTGTTGAGCGAGCTGGCAGATGTCATTGTGAGGCCACTTACTGGGAGAAATGCCCAAAGACTGGAGAACAGCAAATGTGACTCCTGTCTTCAGAAAGGGGAAGAAGGACAACCCAGGGAACCACAGACCAAGCAGCTTCATTTCAATCCCTGGGAAGGTGATGAAGCAGCTAATCCAGAAGTACATTTTCAGGCACATTTCCTTAATCCTTAACATCTTCTTTAGTGACCTGGTTGGTGGAGCAGAGTGTACCCTCAGCAAGTTTGCTTGATGACACAAAAGAGGGAGGCTGATACAGCAGTGGGTTGTGCTGCCATCTAGAGAGACTTCAACAGGTTGGAAAAATGGGCTGTCAGGAACCTCATAAAGTTCAAAAAGGTTCCCCTTGTTGTCCAAAGTCTGGTACCTGAGGAGGAACAGCTCCATGCACTGATGTAAATGCTGGGTGCCACCTATCTGGAAAGCAGCTTGATAGAAAAGGTCCTGGGGGTCCTGGTGGAGTTGAATATGAGCCAGCAATATGCCCTGACAGAAAAGAAGGTGAAAGATATTCTGGTCTGAATAGGACAAAGTATTGCAAGCAGATTCAGGCTGGTCATCCTTTCCCTCTCCTCAGCACAAGAGAGACGAGGATATACTGGAGAGCATCTGGTAAGGGCCCTGAAGATGCTGAAGGAACTGGAGCATCTCTCCTATGAGGGACGGCAAACACAGCTAAGACTGTTTGGGCTATGGAAGAGAAGGCTGGGGGGTGGATCTCCCTAGTTAATGTATATAAAATCCAAAGGGAGGCTACAAAGGAAGTGGAGACTGGCTATTTTCAGTGGTGTCCAGTGACAGGACCGGAGGCAATGGACACAAACTGAAACTGAGGAGGTTCCCTGTGAACACCAGGAGCATCATTTTTTTTCCTGTGAGGGTGGTCAAGCAGTGATGCAGGTTGCCCAGAGAGATTGTGAAGTCTCCATCCTTGAAGATATTCTAGAGGTGTCTGAACCAGGTCCTGGTCAACTGGCTGTAAGTGTCCCTGCTTGGGCAGGGGAGTTGGAGCAGAAGACTTCCAGATGACCTTTCAACCTCAGCCATTCTGTGATTTGAACAGTACGATAATTGAACCAACAAATGCATTTTCAATTGCACTTCCCAAATGAAAAAGAAATTTAAATGAAAATGTTCACTTTAAATGTTTACCTTAAAAACTAATTGCTTGCCATAGTCTCCACTGACATCTGCAGGTACTTTTTTTACAGGTACTTATTTAATGGAGAAGCACAATTATGTTTGAACTATATGGGTTTTTTGAATATCAGTGGTCTATCTGTTTTGTTAATGGATTCATGGCCAGAGATTAGAGATTTTTACATGTCCCACCTACAGTGCATGTTTAGTTCCCTAATTCAGGACTTACACAAGGAAAGGAATATATATATATAAGATATACAATCATTTAGATGTAATATTAGGTATATTTTTAACTGTATTAGCTGCACTTATAGACTTAATGAAATGTTGGAAGATGTCCAGGTCATCTATGATTTCTTGATTGTGATTTCTTGCTAGCAACTGTTCACTAAAGAAATTGTAATAACTAGAACTTTGGTAGATGCCAGGCCTTATTCTTCTTTCTGAGCTTTGAAATCAGCCTGTGTCTCTTATAGTTTACTACTGCTTGAGGGACAATTGGAAATTACCATGGAAAATTAAGGGAATTTGAAAGATGCTTCCACAAAACCATTTCTTTCTGCAAGTAAAATATTGGAAGCCAGAGCAGACATTGAAAGAATTAATTTGTGCCAGAAGTTAATTTGTGCCATTTATACCGTCTGAGGACAAATGCTTATGCCTGTGAATGGGAGGATGAGGTTTACTTTCTTATGGCTTTGAATATCCCTTCAAGGTTCAAATACAACTCCATTTCTTTGGTAAGGACTACATAGAAACTCCATTTTTCCCATGGGTCTTATGGGTGGTCTATATCATTCCTTCCTCATGTGATCCCTGAAGTTAATGACCTTCTCCAACTCCTTTTGAGAAGTAGAATTTTGCATAGTCCTAAGTCAAGCCTGTGAATAAAATCCAGAAATCCATCTCTGTGTCTCATAAAGCTGATATTCTTCATTCACAGATCGAGTCCATATAATAATACTTTCTCCCAGGAGCAAGTCAACAGAAATTTTCTGCATCACTGTTTCTTTTCTCTTGTACAAGGGAAATCAGTAATAGGTAGGAAGAATATTGGTAGTGCAGTTAGCAGTCACAGTGAAAGGTAGGATGAAGTAATGATTCACTGTTCCAAAAATCTCATAACTTGTGTATAAAGCAAGAGACAATAGACGTCTATCCAAAGATTTTTGAGGAAGCATAGGAAACCAGTTAGGTAATTTTGAATATATGGTAAGTCCCATATTGTGTGTCTGACAAAGAGAAGAACAGTGAGGTCTGTGGAGGGGTTTGAAGCAAAATGATGGGATAGTTTTAGTGAGGTTCTTTCCAGGCATAAGAAACATAAAAGAAAGCATAAAGGTGCTTATTTTAAAATTTAGGAAATGAAGAATAACTGCTGACGTCATCAGTTGTCTGTAAGAAGGACTGAGTTTTTCAGAGTTGAACTAAAACTTAATGTTCTGTGTCATAATGCAGTGCAGAAGAGAAGCAAATTCAGAAATACAAAGAGACAAGATGATTAAAACAGAAGGCTTGGAAAGCAGCTTTTCCTCTGTTATTGGCAAATAAATATCTGCTACTATATCAAGAGCAGAGAAAAGAAGTCACAATGTTTAGCATGGAAAATAATAGAAGTTTAGTTGCATGGATGAATAGAAAGGACTGAATATTAGAGACATTTTGCCAAAGAATGCAGATTTAGACAAACTTTACTTTTCAAGATGTGGGGATCAAACCCCTAGACTCAAAGATGGTGCCCAAGTGATGATCCTGAATAAGGTTTCATCCACAACACTAAGGAAAGAAGATTAATGAGATGAATTAGGAAAATGTTGCACTTGAGATACCCATAAAAAAAGGTCAGAGGCAAGCTATGCTTTACTTCCTCCCAGGGACTCTCATCTTCTTCAGAGTCACACAAATAGGGCAAAGCCAAGGCTTCATTCATTCCAAATTTGTGTCTTCAACTAGTTTGCAAAAATAAGTTTTCCAGTAAAAATGTATCTTACTAGCATGTTCCCAGCAGCTTCTTGTCACTTCAGTCATTTGCTCTAATTTCAAACAGACCGTAATTCTTCGTCTTGCATTTTGTATATGCCTTACTTTCCTTCTGATGGAACTAAAGCATGTTTTTAAACAGGCACCACTCTTTATATCAGGAGAGAAAACAATGTAAAAGACAACACATCTTTAGGGAATTTTTTTTTCTGTAGTTGTCTTGAATTAAGAATGTGCACCATATTTCTAGCCTAACTGCAGTGTTTATTAATGTTAGTCATTGAGCTTTTTTCTAACTTTTGGATAGATTAAGATTTCCTTTCATGTTGAAATCCACCTGAAGATAGGTTAAGATGTATCTGAAGCTAAATCTGGGATATAAGGGAGGTTCCTTGCAGACCACGGTTAACTTCTTTTATAAATGAACCAAACTGAAATTTCTTTGTGAAGTGTTGCTGTATTGCAGATTCTGTAAATCTGTTTTTTTCAGAGACTTCCCAGCCTTGGAGTGTATAGGATTGAACATGTGATTCTAGTAATGGAGTCAGTAATACTATACAGATGAAATATGATGTCTATAATCTGTCTTATTTGTCTTCAACTTATATAATTAAGAGCTACATTAGTCTTAGTCACTGTATTTTGCTGGGAGCTCATGTTCAGTTGGTTGCTCACCAGACCCAAAAGGCTTTCAGAGACAAAGGCTTTCCAAGAAATATTTTTGTCTGTGAGTGTGACCTACTTTCTGTGTTCCTAGGTGCACAATCTTGCATATGGCAGCATTAAAATGCATGATGTTTAAAAATGAATTCGGATCAGTGAGTGATTCAGAATTCTGTATATATTATTTATCACTTGAGTCAGTAATCATGTCATATGGAAAGTTTGTAAGAATTGATTTTATTATATGTTTCTAGTCACCAATACACAAACTAAATAACACTGAGTCCAGAACAGACAGCACTAAACTCATTAATTTGTTTATGATTTTTTATTTACAATTAGTTTTGAAGATAGTATAATTATAAAGATCTTTTTCGTAGTCTACATAACACAAATGTTTTACACTGATTGTTGCTGAATGTCAAATTTTAGTTAGAAAGTCACATAGTAAGCGAAGTGACATGCTTTTGACATTGCCAATCAGATTTGTAATCACCCAAAAAGATAATATCAGATTTGCTTTTTATATGTGTATGAAAATTATTTCCATGCATTCATCGATTTAATTTGCCACCATACTTGCCATTATTGCTTTTGCCAAGGAGAAGCAGACCTATCAAGGTGAAAACCCTCTGGGGCTTGAAAACCATCAATGGATGTGTGGGGGGTTTGAACAATGGTAATAATTCTTTTTAATTAGCCTCAGTCCTAAGAAACCACCCAGCCTATTACACAACATATCAATTCTCAACTTGCATCAATGTATAATTTTAATACCATTCGTGGTTTAAGATTTATTTGCAAATTATTTAAGAAAACATCATTCCATATACCAGAACTGCAACATAATTAATTTATCATTTTTTAACATATCTAGCTAATAATTATGAAGTCTTAATATTCCTGTTCAGTGTCTGCAGTAACATTTTTGAACACGAAATAGTTAAAAGTAAGGCATGATGTATAAAAACATTCTGTGTTCTCTTGAATTAAGGGAAACCTTTTGATGTGCTTGAGAGGTTGTTGTTTGTAGACTGTGTCCTTCAACTTAAAATAGCACCAAAAGTGACAGAATGAAAAATGACAACAATTAAGAAGAAGCTGATCCTTCAAATTTGTTTTTTATGGATTTTCCCGATCTGTGTTGCAAATTCTAAGATTTAAAATAGAGAATAATTCAGACTATTGTTCACAGTTTTCTCTTCAAGATTAATTAATTTTGAAATTAATAGAAGGAAAATCCATAGAAATTTATTTGCCTTTATACCCAATATTTTATTAATTGTATTAAAAATGATAAAGTATGTAAGTGTGCTTCTGCATGTGCAAACAGACACATATGTGAAAAACTCCTAAATGTAGTGAAAGACCCCAGAAAAGTTGCTTTGTTTGCCTCTTTTCACTTCGTAATAATTTTCAGTGGTGCTGTTCCTTGTGCCACTCAGAAGAAGAGAGCCTGGTGAAAGTTGTATTGCTCCCTGTCATACCAAAACTTAGGGGGCTGTGACCAAATACAATATAAACAGGGATATCTGTACTAATATGCACCCTCCAATAACTTCAAATATGATGTCATTTTAAGAAAACACTTCAGTGATCTGTGCCAGTTCGTCAGTCCTCAGCATGTGTTGGTGGCTGGGGTTCTTCCTTTTCAGGTGCAATGCTTGTTTTATTTCTTGAGATTCCTGCTGGGCCCTTCCTCCATTCTGCCTGAATCCCTTTGGATGGTGGTGCTGCCCTTCATATTTACTGTTTTCCCAAATTTGAGGTTGAGGTCACTTGCAAACTTGATGGAAGTGCACTCCATTGCTACCTGCAGGTGACTGATGAGGCTGTTAAACCTGACAGGTCCCAGTGCAGAGCCCCGTGGTATCCTCGTGTCACGTGTAGAGTGCTCCCCACTGCTTCCCTTCCCTGACCCTGCCCATCCAACAAGATTTTTGCCATCTTCTTGTCCAGCCATCCGGGCTGTGATGGTCTAATTTGGCTAAAAGAAGTAATTAGTTATGGCTTAGCTAGACAAGTGAAATGAGCCTGTCAAATGTCAAAAACACATCCCCTATACTACTAAGCAGAATTCCTTCTGATTACCTCCAAGGCTAATTTTGAACTGTGTGTCTTAATCAACGTGATTGATTTGTCTGATTTGTCTTTACAAATGTCACTGAGCAGATGAAGTTTGGCAGCTTGTCCAGTATCAGTGGATGTACTTATGATATTGGGTACTCATCAGGCCTTCACTAGCGAGAGCTATTAGTTATAAGAAATGCCCATTTTTTCTTGGCTAAGAGAAAAAGAATCCTTTTTTCCCCCCCAAAAACTCTGAAAATTTAGTTCAGAGCTTAATAATGAAATAGTGATACAGTGTAGTGGCTCTCCCACAACATGCGTTCCAATGTATTTAACATTTTGTGCACAGCTGATGCCACTGCATACACAAATTAAATAGGGAAACCAAATCAATATTTGCAGTTGGCCAAACTGATCAGCATTCTTTCAGCTAAATGTGTGTCACTGAAAATATGCTTTTAATATAGAATGGTAGTATTTTAAAAAGATTTAATTTTAACTATAATTTTCTAGGTGAAGACTGCTTTGAAAACAAAACATGAAGCAGTTTGATACTTACATTAAAGAATCTCCTCTTTGGGTTTGTAACGAAGTCTTTTACACAGGGGGAAAAAAGAGGGCCAGTGTTTGAAAAGTGCTAAAATCAGTTTTGGGATTGATTTTAAGAATAAAAAAATATTTCAATATTTTTTATTTCTGTCACATGCCAGTAGGACTGCTGTAGGTGAATATGCTGCTGCTTATATACCATGAACTACTAACTATAAAAATAACACATAGGATAAATTTTGCAAATCTACCAAATTAACAAAAAAATTATTATTACTTGAGCTTGTTTTTCCTTTAGCTAAGCAAAATTCACCTCAAAATTATATGTTTTCCACATTTCTGTTTCTAGGAGATTTTTTTAAGGTTTAATTTTTCTTCCAAATCAGAATGAAACCTTTTCTGAAGTACCACATTTTCAATTTGAATTAGAATGCCAAGAATTTAAAAGACCTGTCCTCAGTCTTATCAAAAGCTGTTTAATTGTGTTAATTCCTAGGAGAAGATGTGTTGGTGTCTGATGTCTCTGATGTCTTCGTGATTTGGTGAAGCAAGGTAAGGATCCTCAGAGAATGTTTGGGTTTTGTACTCCTCTTTAAACTTCTCTAATTTAATTGAGAGGTTGGACTGATATTGCACTGGGCTTGATGTTGAGCTGTTCTTTGGACTCCTTTTCCCATTTGTATCAGGTCCATTCACCCTGGCTGAAAATATCCTTTCCTACCTACTGCTACCATAAAAAAAGTAATCACAATTTTGATGTTTGTTATTGCGATGACAAATTCTTTTGTTGTTTTATATCATGATCTTGACAGGAAATACCATTTATTCCTGACCTGCTCAAGTTATTTGTGTGGTTTTCACACTTGTATAATGTTCAGCCTTGTTTAATAATGGCTGTCTGATCATCTATAGTGCTATGAAAACTTTAAAAGCAGAAAGACAACGTATTTGTCAAATGTTTTATCCCTACCAAAATCCTATGGTTGTCATGGTAACTATGGAAAGGAGAAAAAAAAGAAAAGGAGGTTGTGATTTTCTTAAAAGATAGTATTTCATAGTTGTTAGAAATAAAATTATGAGAAAATACAGCAGTTTCTTCATTGCTCTATAAGGCAGGATACAAAGAATTGTTCTTAATTTTAACAACTAAAAAAAAAAAAAAAATCATAGTTTATGTTCATTAGAAATGACATCAAATCTTTTTCATTTCAGTCCTTCTAGCCCAGGGCATTCCTGACAAAATAACAAAACTCAATTCAACCTGTGTGTTTTACCAGCAGAAAACCCTTTTATGAAAATTATAGTTTTTGACAGCTCTTTCATTATGTTTTCCTACCTTCCTTATCACCTCATCATCACAAAGGTTCACCCTCTTAAAATAAAATGTAATGACTTTGAGTAAGCTAGATCCCTTCCTAGTGATAAATTACATTCTGTTAAAGGGCTGCATGACAATTTAGGAGGCTTAAACCATTCTAAAAGCATATGGATTATACTGAAGATTTTTTTTTTTCAGACTTAAGTAAATTAGCCCGCATTTCCCAGTTTACCTAATTAGTTTAAAATAATCCTAGTCAATGTGAAAGTGAGTGGCAGAATCAGATTATAAAAGAGAAAGGTTGCTTCCCTTCAATCTGAGGGAAGCTTTTTATTTTAAAGTATTCAATTTGGAGTAGTCCATTTATTTTTTCATTCAGACATACAGTTTCTTTCTATATTGCCTAAGTCTTTCCATCTCCAAAAAATTATTGGGAATGGACAGATGAAAAATCTACGCAACTGCTAAATAATAGTACCATTTTGTCACTGTTGAAAAAAGGCTTTGAGAGTCACACTCAGAGTATTTGGAATATACTTTCATTTTGACATAAATGAAACTGTAGAGAAAATGTCCTAAATACAGAGAAAGGCGAGCTGTAACGGTCTGTATCATCCTTAGTTTCTATGAGAAACATCTACCAGTGTAGCCTAAAACTGTTTGTGAGTTTTGAATGAGCCACATGTCTACTTTAACAAATATTGGGGCCGTGTTTTCACACCAATTTGCTGCACCAAACTGGAGACATTTAATTAGTTCTTCTTTGCGTGTTGCTCCCCGCTGAGCTCAGGAGGATTCAGTCCGTATGTGACAATGGTAGGCACTGCTGGGACTGAATCTGAGAAGTGAGACAGGTGCCTGGAATACAGTATTTCTGCAATTCCTGTGATATATTTGTGTAAAGATTTGAGCAAATGATTCGGCTCTTTCAAAATTGAGATATATATATTTCCAATAGAAGATGACAGCTTCATCTTCGTGGGTTTTATGCACCACCTGAGGGACAAATCCTGCAGAAAGCGTAAGTGAGATTTGATTGCATAGCTAAATATGTTAGCACGATGATCATGAGAAATGCATACAAATAATTGTCAGGATCATTTTGATTTTTGTAATCCCTAGTTTGGAATGCTTGAATTTATGATTTTAATACCATTGGGTTTAGATGGAGCTTTATGGCATATAATATATTAATGTCTAAAAGTCATTTGCTTAGTAGTTGTCCTGTGTTTTCAATAAATACTTTTAAATAGAAGTTGTATGACATGGATGTAAAATTAACTACATGACAACATAAGAGTCATGTTATAAAGGAGCCTTCTGCAGAAAATCTTGAATCTAATAATCCCCATCTGATCTGGTTTAAATGAAACAGTGGGATAAACAAAAGCATGTCTGTAAGTAAGGATTTTGATTTTGAAAGGCCAAACTTTAAGTAATTGTGAGAACTGATTAGAGACAATGACTGGATTGAGAGTTTAAGAACTTTAATGTAGAAAAGCCATGCCCATTAACTCAAAAGAGCAAACTGTATCTGGAATTTTCAGGCTAAGCAAAGAAGAAGAAGTTGAGCACAACATTCCAGGACTTGTAAAGTTAAACTACCTTCAGACTTGTAGTGGATATAAAAAGAGGGATTTGTAAAAAGAGAAAAGGATTGTTTTTATTTGGTGATAGAAAGCATAGCGGTAAAGATAAAGCCTTGCAAAAGATATTTAATACTTTAAACGGTATATTTAACCAGAGGTATAAAAAGAAAAGACAAAGTAAACCCCATGATAGAAAGCAGAGGTAGTAATGAAATGTAAGATTTTGTTAGTGTCGCTCCAGACTAACATGCCTGTTGTGCTTCAATTTTCAGTACCACTAATGAATCAGAACATGAGCCCCTGGGTCCCAGCCTTCCTGCGGGCCAGCCATGTGGCCATGAGTTACATGCTGCAGGGCCTCCTCTTGCCACATAATCTGGCATGTATAAAACATAGCATAGGTAAGAATCCCTGTGCAGAAAATTCATTGAAAAATGATAGAGTAATCTGCAAATCTGTTTAAAACTTCTGTATCAAAGGAAGAATCTGCAGAAAAGAAAGAAAGATGTGAATTTCCACTGTTTTATTTCCTGTAATATTTACATTTGTTGATATACATCTTTGAATAAGTATTGATTTTACCAGTTTAGACATATCATTGTATTTAGCAACAAGAAGTGGATTTTAAGTAAAGCATAGATATTTTATAATTGCATCTTGCCGTACTTTAGAAAAAGCTTGCGAATTAAAATAGTTGAATTTTCAAAGTAAGTTAAAACAGGCCTGTTCAAGAATGAATAATATTCTACACATTTATTCTTAAATTATTATATTGATGGAGGACAATATACTGGAACAAACTGCTTTTTCTGTACAGAGCAGAACAAGTTTCCTCCTCTGTGGAAGACTTCTGTTCGGAGCTTACCAGGCAAATATAGTTTGCCTTAGCTCACTGAGGATACATAAAAGATTCACATATGTTGTGTTAGAAGAAAAATTAGGGGCTGAAACCACTGTGTAACACATTTGAAGACCACATCACAGAGACACCATCTGCGCTTCACTAAGGGCTTGTTCCAGCTACAGCCCAGATTTGTCCCCAGAACTACTAACATGAGGAAGCTTAATTCAGTTTTTCTTCGTCCTCTGTCTTTAGTTTTGCTGAAAAGATTAATTAATATTTGCATATAGCCAGATGCCTTTCTCACAAATGTTATTAGGTAAGATCATGTAGTCTGAATAAAATATTGCTGCTAATGGATGTCTTGTTTCACATAAAGCAATTAAAAAAGATATCTTGTGCTTTGTAGCCACTTCTTGTCATTGCCAGCATTACCTGTTGCCGTACTCCGGGGCAACATAGTTCCATATATTGCCTTTCACCGGGCCAACACAGTTTGCAGTATAACATTGCGGCACCA
>VWZT01016881.1:151686-166432 GCA_013397055.1 Pachycephala philippinensis
TATCACTTCCGCTTACAGCAGCAGGCGAGTGACTAAATTCCATTATCACCCCTCATCATGTTAGTGGCATACTGACAACCTGGGCAGTAACCCCTGACTCCATTTCAGTTTTTCTAACCCATGACTTTCCAATCATGAAGATTATTCATATTACAGGTGTTGAAAACAGAAACTATTTTGTTTTAGACCCCTTGAAAATCCTGTGCATTTTCTCTATTTTAAATAACTGAAACATATCAAAGGGGGGTGATAGGGAGCTTATAGACTTGATCCTCAGCTCAACCATTTTACACAGTTAAACTTAGCTGTAGGTCAACCTATAAAAGTCACTGACTGTGTCCTGTCATGCCAGAAACAAACATCCGCAGTTTCTCATTCAGGGTTATTCATAAATCAAAACGTTCATTCTTATTATTTCTCTATGGTTATTTTTCTATCATGCAGCCAAAAAAATACTGAGTTAGCACTTCTAATATGCAGAGAAACATGCAAATATGAATCAGCAGGGCTGAGTCACTACAACTCACATTTGCAAATTTTACGTATTCAGTAAGGTACACTGAGAGAAACAGTGTATGCAGAACGTTCAAAAAGGTTTGTTTGGGGGTTTTTTGTTCCATTTTCCCCTCTCTAAAAAAGTTTATCCACTTTACCAAGTGAGCCAATGACCATATCCATTTTGGATAAGTTGCACTTTCCACTTTATTAATTTTACCTTGTTAGCCACAGTTACTGCTGAAAAGAAGTGCCTTAGAACAAAATAAAAGAAAGGCCAAAAATGCCACCCAGAATGAAAAAAGTTCTTTGAGATGGCAATCCAGTATATGTTTGAAGGCCAGGAGTCCTGAGACACTCTTTTGTGAGAGAAATTAGGATATTGTTTTCTGTAAGTGAAATATCTTGAGTTTTCTTATTTGAAGCAAGTCACGATTACAGGTTATTTTAGGTGTCACTCAGAACCACCTTCTAAAAACCTGAGGAGCAAACACAGCTGTCTTTGATATAAAATGATGTCAGCATTCCATTTTGGCACTGGTGCGTGATTTATGTGGGGGACTCTCAGCAAAGCCAGAAAACAGACTCTAAAAGACCACCTAACATTTCCCATTTTCTCCTCATTTTCCCCCTTTTATTTCTCAAAACAGCCCCGTGAGGAAAGCACACATCTTGCAGCCTCCCTGTGGACAAAGCGGTAGCACAGAGCTGCACAGTGAAACTGTACTGAGATGGAGGTACAAGAACTGTTGTTTTCCTGACTGCGTAGCTCAAACACACTCTCTGGTGTGAATATGTGCAGATGAACACATAAACAGAAGGAATTAATACTGCTTTTCGAACCTACCATTAAAATTAATGAACATATAACTGTGAACACTGTTGGTTTACCCAGGCATCTCAGAAGTTCACTGTGCAAGCTCAGGTGGGTTTTAACAACTTTTTTTGTTTCTTTCAGTGGTCCAGATAATAGAGCTGGATATTTGTGTTAAGAAATATGGAGTAAGGCAGGTATAAATTACAACATTTCTATATCCTGTGAAAAATACATCTTGTCAAATGGCCTGATGTTATTATTTTTGTAGGGGTATGTGAATCTGATACAGAATTTTGATAAGCCTCTGACTTAGTGCTACATTAGAATTTATGGTATACAGTACCATTAAAGCAAAATTAACCTTAAATATAGTAGCCAGTGAAGCTTCACTTTTTTGTAATAGAGTTTTATGTGGTGTTTTTTGCGGATTTGGGTCTATTTGTTTGGCTTCCAGTCACATTCTACTTAAAATGTTTCATCATTAAAACTTCCAGCAAATATAGTGGTGTTAAGTATAGACGTATGAGATGATTTCTTTTCTGTGAAATGTAAATTGTGTCAATTTCATATATAATATGTGGAATGACTGAAATTATTTTTGTTAATATCTGCAAATCTTGATTGTGGTATGTGAAAGGAGTGCAGCGTGCAGTAGAGGTTATTCCTTTGTGTGTTTGAATCGAACATATGACACATGACATTTTTTGATGTGTCCCACATCCCACAGAATGAAAGACTGAAAATGGGAAGTAGACCAATAATGTGTGCATGAGTAATAGAAATTTCATTAGCTCACAACAGGAACATCAGAGGGTGTGTTAACCTCTCAAGGGAGTTCACCTGTGCCTTCCTAGGGGTCTCTCCGGGTGTAGGACTGGGCTCCAGAAGAGCAGGAGTTGTACTTCACCTGGGAAAGGTGTCAATGAATGAGCAACCAGCTTGCTGCTTGATTTGAGTGGGAGGGGAAGGTTTGCTTTGGGCATAAGTCCGTGCTGGGAACTGCTGTGAGAGTCAAGATTCAGAGAACAAGATAAAATGTAGATAAAATCCCTCTACATCCATTTCTTTTGGGGCTTTTGCCATATGCAAGTCTGGCAGAGGGGGTTTCATGGTGGCGGTGTGTTTTTTCCTTGATTTTAATGGAAGGAAGAAGAGCTTGTAAGTAAGATTGTGGTAGAGAACAGTAGAAAAGAACAGTATTTTATGTGGTTCTGTGTTAGGTAACAGCAACACTCAAGGAAAACAGAGTAGGAAGAACTGGGATTTGCAAGTGCAGCTCATGTCCAAATCAAGTTCTACAGCATAAAGAACTGTGGCGGTGTGGCAAAGGCTTAAATAGCTGAGAATAAAATAAGAAGAGAAAATAAAAGAAGAAAGACCACACCACCAGCACCTAAGTAGGAATTTTCCCCCAGCTAGGGTGACGGCCATTTCAGGTCCTGCATTGATGGGGTGAGTCCCCTTCCCGATCCCTATTGGTCCCCTGATCCCTTGTCCCTCCCTGTTCCTCCCTCATTGGTTTGTACCCCATCACCCCACCGACTGGTCCTCCACCCCCAGTATAAGTACTGTACCCTCCATTTTGTCCATGCTCTTCGGTCCATGGTGGTCTCCGGGGCATGGTGGTCCTGGGACCATGCCGCCACCAGAATAAAGCCTTGGAACCCCATGCCTGGAGCCCCTCTCGTTCTGTTCCCTCCGCCGGCGCTCCCCTAGAGGGAGCCTGCTCCGTTCCCAGCCTGCGGACCAGAGGACGTCTGCAGGGGGAACGCTGAGCCAGGCTCCCCTGGGCTCTTTCCTTTATTTTGACTGCGACAAAGAACTACGCTATCTTATATATACTAAAACTGAAAGGTACCATGGTTTTGTGCTAGCTACAGAAAGAAACCCAACGCGTAATTCTGCAATTAAAAAGATGAAAGTGACAGTTTGTTGTTGAAGATCTTTGGTTGGATATGGGGTATTTTTAATATAATCTTAAATCAGAAAGAGGAAGGTGTTCCTGGTGGCATAAATACAACTGAAAGAAGCTAAAAGTATTATGTTTTGGGGGGTTTTGGTGGGTTCTGGTTTGTTTATTTGTTGGTTGGGGGGGCGGGCATTTACACGATGTTGAATTGCATTTGGCTCTCAAAGATGCAAACTAACTGCAGTGCAAAACTTCAAATATTGTATGGTGCTACTACGCAGAGGGGAAGGGAGTGGGGCAGTGGGGAGGGTGTTGAGTTGTTGTGCTGGAAAAACAAATGCCAGAAAAAGTTAGTCCTTGCAGCAGGAGAACAAAAATGAAGTTCTGTCTGAACTTAGCACAGTCTGGTGTGGGTAATGGATTGCAGATCCCAGAAATGGGGAAAATACCTTTCCTTTCTAGGTACACAGCACTGTCCTCCATCAACATACACATGATTGCTGTCACTAAAGCCAACTTGATTGGGTCCCTTAGCTCATGTATGGGTGTTTTCCATCGACTGCAGTGTTAGCTCACTTCTTTGACAAGCCTATACTTCTTAAAAGCACTGATACACTTCATCGTTCTTAACATAACTCCAGAATTTTAAATTTCTGTATAAATGAGAGAGGCTATTAAATCTCATCTTCTCTTTGCTCTCTCAGGTTTTTGGAAATAATTTCCAAGCAATTGGATCCTGTAGTTGCTTGCCCTTTTGGGAACTGTCTTTGTTAAGCAGAAAAATTGACATTGCTGTAATTCTTAGCCTGTGGAGAAAGATGACCTTACATAAACTTATAAATGTCAAATTCTGGCAAGAATAGAGGCAGCCCTGTGGGATAGTTTGAGTCAACTATATATGTTATTTCAGAGATTCAGACTAAACCTGCCACTGGAAAAAAATACAGTCAAAAAGAAGGGGTTTGTCTATTAAATCTTATTACTGGGTAGAGATAATGTGTGCTATATTTCAGGGTGAGTTTGACATATAAAACCTTTCTTGGACTTATTAAAAATAGGATAAAGACCTAACTTCCTGGATTCAAGCACCAGATCAAGAGAGAATCTGTAGGTCTCTGTTGAATAAAGATGCAAGGTAAGACATTAGCTATTGTAGCGAAACAGGAGTGGAATATCTTCCTTTATTTCTCCTGTTTTCTTTTGGTGATCAGCATTTGCCTCAATTGTGATGACATGCTTTTAAAGTGAGCAGGGGTAGAGAAGAGAAAAGAGGAAAGCTTCTTGTGTCTGGATGTTAAGGGAAAGATAAAAAAAGTATATGAAAAATGAGCACATTCAAGTTCTTAGAGCAGACTATTCAGTGCTTTTCTGTAAGTATCTGAAGTATTTCTGTTTATAACAAAAGTTATAATTCAGGTATTTGAGGCAGTTAACATAAACTCTGGCTTGGTTTAACTCATGTTGATCAGACCAAGCTGCCATAATTACTGGTTTTAAATACATCTGATTAAAATTAATTTTCACACTGAGGGACATGAAATGTTAACTTGACATTTTCTGCAATTTGATAATATAATACAATTTTGAAGCCCTTTTTAAAATTATTTTTATGGTGATATTTTAAGTTAATTCTATTCATATAAGAATATGACCTATTGCTGCAGATTATCGTAACTAAGGTTTGAAAACATTTTCTGTCCTAAGTGTCCAAATGCTGTTTTGTATCCTAGAACACTAGCAATAGAAATCATAAATTACTTAAGGCAAGACATAAAGTAAACCATTTATCTCTCATCTTTGCTGCTAATTGACTAAAGTGAAAATTCATCTGAAAGGTTTTGTGTATTTACTGATTTACTTTCAGAGAATGTTTACAATTGCTGTTCATTGAAATGAGGTTGCCATCCATAGTAGCAGCAGGTTTTCCCACGCTGTTTCCTGACCTGCAGAATCCCTGCTGCTCCAGTGTTTGGCTTTTCTTAAGCAAAGACCACCAGTTGTGTTAAATTATTCTGTACTATGTGCACGAGGAATTATGCTGATTTGAGTGCCTGAAATATATCCCTCTCTGTTGACATAAGATGACTACATAAAGCTTCCATCTAATTTTTTACATGGAAGCTCTATTTTGAAAAAAAAAAAGCTTCTAAAATCTTGCTTCCAAGCAGCTTGTTTAATAGAATGTGCTGCATTGCACTTGTTTAATAGAGCGTGCTTTGTTATAAAATGTTTGCTATATTTCTTCCACTATGCATAGGAAAAACAGTCACACAGTCAAATAAACTTTAGAACAAGTTTCTTCATTAATACTGTTTTACAGACATCAGATCTCATCCAAATTGTTTTCAAAGCTATGTTTCTTGACATGGCCAAACCCATGAAAGCCATGTTACAATTTCCATGCTGCTTACAAGTCTACTTTAAATGTTTAGACAGGATCTGATCTCACATTTGAACTTATGTCAGTGTAAGATAATAACATCAACTACTGCCAATTGTCATTCCTGTCTAATGAATAAATGTAAACAGATGAGGTTTGAAGACACCAGTATCACCAAAAAATACAAAAATCCATATTTCTCCATTTAGAAAAACATGATTAGTATAAAGAATGTCATTAAACTTTCTATGGGGTTATTCAGAGCCTTAAGACTCAATTTCCAAAATAACTGTTTTTTATTTTCTCATTCAGCTTATATTTGCTTATAATAAGTTGTCTAGGTTTTCACAGCTGTTCCATATTTATAGTCTAAAGGGAAATTCACTTGTCAGGGATGGTATGACAAATAAATGTTCCATGTGTGCATTTTATTCTTAGGTGTATTTTCTTATTAGCCAACTAAATGTCAAGAAATACAGTTTGAAGCCATTTAACAGCACATGAACAGAGGCTGCAAGGGGTTTTTTTGTGGCACATCCCAACCAATTGAGAAATTATCTGCGGTTTTCTTAAAGAAGTGTAAAATTTTACTGACCTTTCAGACCTTTTGGGACTCCTTACTACAGCTATTTCCATTTCTGGACCTCTTGGAGTGGGCAGATGGAAATCATCCACTTCAATGTGGCAAGGGAGAGCTGTAATAAATCTTCTACTTGTCATCAAAATTTTCTGGACAGCATCTTCAAGACAGTGAGTGAACTTCTCTGTTTTCTCCCTGTTCTCTCTTAGTATAAAATGTATACCACATTGTAAAGACTATGTGAGGAAACTTTAACCTCACACTTCCAAAGTTCCCAAAAGACTGAGGCTCTCCAGCCCTGTTTTCAGAAGGGAACCTGCAATGAGGCACGTGTCTCTGGCAGTCTCTGCTGGGATGGCCTCTGTGCTCACGTTTGCTCTTAATGTCTGGGCCAGGCATGGAAGTAAGTGAAAGTCTTGATATCATTCTTGCTCTTTGTAGACATAGAGCAAGAATGAGCTGGCATATTACAGCAGAGATATGCTATTGACAGAGGTTCCTAGGGTAAATGGGACCTGGAAAGAGTTATTCATGACCTTTCACATCTTTCATATACATCTTCAGCTATCTAGTCCGTAATAGTAAGTTCCTATTACATTGCCAAAAGGCAGTCATAATGAAAATGGCAGTTTCATTTTAACTTACCTTAGGGCTGCCAGACAAGTACTAATTACTGAGACATATATTGGTGGGTGGTTTTGGCTGGGTTATTTTTACTAGAGAGTAATGTAATGGTGAAATGAATTAGACATGATTTGTGTAAGCCGTAATAGAACCAACTCTGAACTGGCATATGTCTTGCCAGTTATGAAAGATAAAAAGCCTGGCAATATCCACTAGAAAGATCAAACTTTCTTTCCTAATTTTCCTTTGGCAAAAGATGTGGAGTAGATCATCTTTGATCAATAGGGAAAGTAAGTAGTACAACTCCCAGGAAAGCTGCGTTGACATGTAATTATCAGGAACACCAAGGCAAACAAGGTCTAAAATAAAGACTTCAGTGTTAGGCAAAACTTCTCTATTATCAAACATCTAGGATTGAATTGATTTTTCTGCCCTGGTTGTCTCTGGAGGTGTTTATCTTCCATCACAGGCAATAAATAAAATCTAGGTAAGCAAAAGAAAAAAGGCTGAAATTAGGTGAGATGAATTTCACTTCAGTTCTCAAGAACCAAAGGGTTCTCTACCAGCCTTTCTCCTGTGGCTGGTACTGGACTATGGCATTAAAATGTGATCCCTACAATTATGTTGAATAAATGAGTGTCATCCTTGCATAGTGGAGAATAAATACCACTATTTATGATAATAGGTAATATTTCTGCTACCTGGTAATGCACTAGATGGAATGCTATCCTCTTGTAGTAGATACCACAGAGCTAAACAAATGTTAGTGCTTAGTACTGAGAAAAGGTACTTGCGTGAAGAAATGTTTGGATATTTTTACCATTCTCTGCCTAGAATGAATATAATTTCCAAACTGCATTGCCAAAATAATCTCTACTTGTATGAATTAAGCTATGAAGAACTCAGTTCTTTTGAGCTGACTCCTTCCAATTATTTATTACTACTGAAATAAATTACATAATACATTTAAGCTTTTGCAGCTTATCTATAACCATATCTGTGCTGTTAATAGGCTCCCCAATAAACAACCCCACATATACCAGTTGCGAGCACAGCTCAAGATTTCCTGTTAAAATGTATTTTTATTTTTTCATCATACACAATGCTGGTGGCAGCATTTCAGAGAAGAGTAATTTTCCAAAGCATTTAACATGACAAGAGAAATAGCAAGACGTGTTTAGATTAAACATTTAAGTCAGAGCTTGCTTAAGTAAGTGGCTAAATGTTTTATTGGAGTGCAGCAGCTATGATGCAAAAAAAACCTCCCAAGCTCCTTGTCTCCTTAAGAATTACTCTATAGACTCATTATGTGAGCAGCTTCTGCCCAGGAGCAGTCTCCTGTGAGCAGGCAATACCTTCTGGCTCTTTAATGGTATGCCATTTCCACCACGCTGTGGCTAACTATTGTGACCTATGGATCTGATTATTCAGACTGTGAATTCATATCAAAAGCCTAGCTCACCTCCATCCCATAGATGCCGTGACATCTCTTCTGCTGATTTCTGAGTCTGCTTTTGGTGCAGGACAGCCGGAATGTTTCTGAAGGTCAGTGCCCAAGCCACAAACCTTATTCACTCTTCAGTAATTCAAGTTCTGCACCTTTGCTTGCAACTGTAGAAGAAGGAAAGGAGTGGGTTTCTTGAGGGGTTTACTTGTGGAACAAGTTTCATAGAACAGTCAAGCTCTGAGAGACTGTTTAGCATGGGTGATCGTCAGGATTGACCTAAAATGTGATTCCAGTGAAGATATGTCCTCATATATTTTTATAAGGTTTTTATAATGTAACTCATCAGCAAATACGCCATCTCACCTAACAATGTAATTAAACTGTTGCAAATGTGGTACATTTACAGCATGGCAAATACATTTATCTTCTCTTAACCACTTACCTGACTTGCTAAAGGTTTTTAATAATGCCCAGAGTAATGGGACCTGAATAATTCATGTCCAAATTAGATATGCATTAATGGTCCCAGTGTAGTTAACTGGAAAACTAGGATATGGCTTAGTGTATGCTTAGAGCAATAAAACACTTTGAAGGCCACTGCGACTGTAACTGCTAGGCTCAATAAAGCTGAGTCACTAAAAAGCAGTGATTTAATCTTTCCTGTTTACCTTCTTTGAAGTGCACTGCTTGTGGAACCACTGCCATAAAGGAACACTTTATTTTACATGGCCAAATAATCGGATTTTTGCTAACATTATTTGCAAAATGCAATCATATAATCATACCTTTTCCAGCAAAACTGATTTTGTACATTTTCCGTAACAGATTGCTTACCATTTTAAAGGTTTGGTAATTTACTTATAGATTAAAATTTGTAGGACAGTAGCTTTCTGAGCATTATCTCGAATTTTTAGGACAGTTTCTGCTATAAGTTAAAAGTTAACAATGTTCAGATAAGGCTCTTTTGAATAAAAAGATAAGATATTTTACAAAAAAAAAAAAAAAAAGAAAAAAGAAAAAGAAAGAAAAAAAAGCTTAAGCCTGCATTTGATGCCGGTTTATGGGGGGCGGGAGGCAGGGTGTCACACGAGTGCGGATGTCCCCGGCGCGGGCTGCAGGTGGCGCTGCGCCCCCGGCTCTGCCCGCAGCCGGAGCTCCCCCGCATCCCCGCATCCCGGCCCGGAGCTCGCAAGGTGTGCGGCTGCAAAAGGGACACGCGCTCAGGCTTAAAATCCTGTTCAATTTAGTGATCTGGCGGTATTTTTCCAGTCACAAAAACCTCTCTTTTGTTTTCCTTCAGCATTGCTGACTTAAATACGATTTCATATTATGCTTTATGGCTATAAACTTGTACAGAAGCAAACATCTCTGACTTTCATGTTGTGGCCCTACCATCAATGTGGTGAACCTGCCTGCTATTTTTGGCTGGGGTAGAATTAATTTTCTTTACACCAGCTACTGTGGGGCTCTGTTTTGGATCTGTGCTGACCACAAGATTGATAACAAAGAAATGTTTTATTTATTGCGGAGTGGTGCTTATACAGACCCAAGGCCTTTGCTGCTTTTCCTACTGCCATGCGGGCAAGGAAACCAGGCATGCATGGGAAATTAGGAGGGGTCACAGCTGGGACAGGTGACCCCAACTGACCAAAGGGATATTCCATACCTTATGACATCATGCTCAGTATATAAAGTGGGGGGAAGAAGTAGGAAGGGAGCAACATTTGAAGTGATAGCACTTTTCTTCCCAAGTAACTGTTATATGGGAAGGGACCCTGCTCTCTGGGAGATGGCTGAACACCTGCTTGCACATGGCAAGCAGGGATTTAATTCTTTGTTTTGCTTTGCTTGCATGAACAGCTTCTGCTTTTCCTATGAAACTTTTTCTCAACCCACAATTTTTCGAGCTTTCATGCTTTCAGCTCTCTCCCTGATCTCAGTGGTGGGGGAGTGAGCAAGTGGCCGTGTGGGGCTTGGCTGCTGGCTGGGGTGAAACCACGACAAAATCTTACTGCATTTCTTTGTAACAATCCTGTATTCTCTAAATAGGTTAATTTATCTTTTCTTTACCATTTCTGTCCCTAAGTTTGTGAGTAATTGGGAGTCAGGCAGGCCAAAATATATAGATGATGCAGCATGTGTCCCATTTTGCATGTATGCAACCATTTTCACCCTAAGGCAGCCCAAATGTTCAGTGCAGACCAGTATCTGACTGAAGGAACAGATGGCTTGTGTCAGTGGTGCATGGTCCAAGGAAGGGTATTAAGGAGTCAGCAGAAGGCAGTCATCTTTGTCCCTGCACTCCTTCTCTCTTCAGTTTGTTCTTCACTCCACAAAGATTCAAGATCACAATTGACATTGATTCTGAGCACTGTAGCCTAGATAAGAATATGAGGGGTAATAATCAGGAAGAAGAAAAAAAATGTATTTTTATTTTCTAATTTTTATGTCTATACAGTAGTGATGCTATAATGTTTCAATCTGAAATAGTTATATGTTGCAGACAATATAGTTACCGTTCTAATATGTAAAACACTAAAGTGGATGGATATGTAAATTTTACCACAGTAACAGGACAGCTATAGAATAATGGAACAAAATAGTTTGGAGGGAACCTCTGAGGTTAGCCACTCAACCCCCTGCTCAAAGCAGGCCCAGCTTACATCAGGTTGCTCAAGTTCTTGCACAGTTGGATTTTGAGTACCTGCAAGAATTGAAATTTTGAGCCTTCACTGTGTATCTCTTTCCAATCTGTGACCACCTTTATGCCCTTCTTTGCTACAAGGGTGTAGGGATGACTCTTAATCAGCTTTGTGAACCAGGTCTCCTTGGGCAGTTCCCAACCTGTGCTGGTGCAGGGGCTTGCTCCGTGCCAGCCAGGGCAGGACTTGCATTTGTCCATGCTGAAATTCATTTGGTTCCTCTCAGTCTGCTGAGGTTCCCCACGGATGGTAGCCCTGCTCCCCGGTGTGTCCAACACCACCTCTAATTTGATATTCTCCTCAAAATTTCTGAGGCTCCCATTGTCCAGATCATGACTGACTGGTTTGAGGGATCCTCCAAAAATACAGTGAAAGAGTAATTGGGAAAGGTAAATGGAGGAGTATAGGAAGTAGGTTATGGGTGCCCAGGAAGGCTGTTCAGAAAAGGATCATGCTCAATTGGCAGAGAGGTGGCTGATAGTCAGAGAGCAGAGTGCAGATTACTGATCCTAAGGTTCAAGAGACAAACAGGTGGTGAAAATTTGTGGTATTGGAATGAAAATAGTTGGGCAATGGTTGGAGAAGGTTTTACAATACAGCTGGAAGTAGGAACTTCAGGGGAGCACTGTACAAAATGGGAAGAGGAGGCAAGTACTTTTATATTTTTAGCAAAGGAAATCAGTTCATGTTAAATCACTCTTAATATTTGATAATATTTTGTTCAGTTAATGAACTGAAATTATTGTTACTGTCTTAATGCCTGTGTAAAGTACTAAAGTGTATTGGGATCACACAACCACATAAGGGTTAAAAAAAAGAAGTCACTAAAGTCCCAGCTTGTTCACATTTCAATACTGTAACTGGGTATCCTGTAACAGATAAAAAAAGAACATTCCTCTGGAAAGGAATAACCCTCCCTGCATTGGTAAATGCTAAATCTGTGTTCTGTTTCTATTTAAAATGTAGCCAAGCTCTTCAATGAGATGGAATTTCAGTTCACTTGCTGCAAATGTGAAGCAATACTCTGCTTGTTTATTCCTTCTAGAGTCAGTATTACCAATGAATTTTCTTCCATTACAATATGCTTAAATCTGTTGTTTCTCCATCGGACAAAGTTCTCACTGTAACTATAGACGTTGAACTTCCCTTAAGTCTAAGTGATTTCTAATTATTAGTTTTCCTTCAAAGAGGCATGAAAGTTAAAAAACAGAAAAGCACTGTCCTATTCCCAACCTCAGATCTGAGTGATAGGAAGTTGCTGGGCAAGAAAATGAAAGCAATGATTTTAGCTTTATCAATATTGAGCGAAATTTGTATAGAGGTCCCTCTAAATACGGAAAAAATATTCAAATCAGATGATGGTTATAAATGGAAGTACACATAGACTAATAATAAGAAAGGAAGACTTTGGGAAGTTCTCAATTTTTTACTTTGAGAACATTGTTTTGGCTCTTTCCTCAAATTTTTCCATTTCTGAACTTGACTCTTAATCAATTATTTAAATCAGAAATAATATGCAAATAAACTTGCATGTGGGTAAAGGGAAGAAAGCCACTGGTAAATACTGTTGTATAAAATAGTAACACACTACTTTAGGACCTAACACTATTTCTTAATACATCTAGACAAAAGTCACTTTCTCTGACCAGTGGGGACTCAGACCCCTAAAAGCCCTTTTTTGGTCTCATCAACACTTTTCATTGAAACTGTTAAGGATCAAGTGAAGCAGCTAACTTCAATTATGATCTTAAGTTTTGAATGGTCTGACACTTGAAATCAAAACAGAAGTTGTGCAAATAAGGCCTGAATGCGTTTCTCTCAAATCTGTTGCCATTCACCAATTAACCTGGCCCTTAATTCACTTCGCCATAAAATGGACAAGACTGTCTCACAAGACATTCTTGTAAGTATTACCCTAAGCTCTCTGTCCTACATATCATCTTAACCTACATCACATTCCTCAGTTAATTAATCAGAAGAAAGCTGCTTTAAGATTTTTAAACATCAAGCGTATTTTTACACCATCAAATTTAAAAAACCCAACACAACAGGAAGCAAATGAAATTTATCTGAAACCTTAGTGACTTTTCAATTAGAATTTCTTCAATCAATAGAATATGTAATATATTGATTGAAGGCATTTATCGAATAGTCCCAAGCTGCACACTTGAATGTCTGCAAATCTATCATGTGAAAAATGATACATATTTTTTGTCTTAAGCTGAGCTGAGCTACTCCTGCACTGTCAAAGATTAATTGAGTTGCAAAATGCCGTTTATATTGCTAGGCTACTCGTGATGAGCTCAATATCTTATCTTCAGGAATAAGCCTCCTGCTCTAATTGACCTTACTTTGAGCAGAGGTGGGACTAGAGATCCTTTCAAAACTCTTCCAGTCCTCTGATCTGTTTCAACCGTGTCAAATACATTTTGTTGCTGTTCCAGGTGCCTTCTTTATGCATGCATTGAGGATTACCACCCTACTTAATGACTTTGGTTGAATGGCATGCTTATCCTCTCCTCAACCTCTTCAGTTTACGGCCTCACGTATTGATGTAAACGACTGTGATACGTCCTGCAGCTGCTACAGCTTCTTCCAGCAATGATCAGAGCTCTTTCTCATTCATCTGTAAATATAACATCATAAGATTACTGTTGGCCAAGGATGAAACAGACATAGTTTGTTCACCTTACCAGTGTCTCCTCTCTTCCCTTCCCACGTTCAGTACATGTTACTTGGGAGCTTCTGAGTAACCAGGACTCTTCGATGTCATCATTTATCTCTGGTTGTAGAATCTTTATTTTAGCACTGTCTAGACAGTTGAGGAGATTTTCTGCCAAAAGATATTAAGAATTACTCTACTTGGTAGCAAAACAGTCAATCCTTCTCAACAACACTGCCCTGAGACAAATAATATCATAATATTTTTGCATAGAATATGGGCCTTATTATGTATTAAAATCTATGTACTAATTGATACACTCAGACAAAATCAGTTTTGGTAAGTCAAAAATCTCAATAACACCAGCAAAATGATTAATCTAAAACATCACATTTAAAAATATGAAGGCTGGAGTGGGTTTATTTTATTGTTCATAAGTCAAAGTCTGTCAATGATATTTATTGAATTGCCATAGTTAGATAAAGCTCTCAGATTTGACAGCATGGACTCCCTTTCCTTGCTTTATATTTCTCATGTCTTCAACTTGCTCTTATATCTTTAAATATTATCTTCAAGCATAAAATAAATTAAACACTGTTCTGCACCAGACATACATTTTAATAGACACAGGCCTGTCAGCTCAGTTGTCCAGGTACCTTTGGAAAAGCAATTGTTGGAATAACAGTTTGCATCCTAAATAAAGTCATATGGCATAGATTATTTTATTAGATAACAGACATGTGTTTGCATTATGTGGAGCAATTAGCAATCCTAGTGCTTGCCATCCTTTCTGTGTGGGGACCTGAAACCTCTAGCCTAGTGGACTTCATTTTGAGACCATGTTATAGGAGAGAATTAAAGCCTAAACAATACTTATTTAGATGGTAATTAAACCAACCCTCAGCTGACTGGCGATATTGTAGTCTGTTGCTTGGCAACTGCTAGGAGCTGACAAATTAATTCTTTCTTTTAGACTGATATTAATTGCCTCATTTTATTAATTTAGAAAGAAAAGAAACAAATAACATTACAATGAATTTAAAAGTTAAGGCAAGAGAAGATAATCTGAGGAGAGATACAGAATTAAATCAAGTAAAAGGAAAACAGCTAGAACAGAACAAGGGAGAGGA